>NJRQ01000345.1:80588-93856 GCA_003063805.1 Aphaenogaster ashmeadi | reverse complement strand
GACGACAATACTTCGAATGTATGACCGAAAAGATTTTTCTGTATATTATACGGACTATCGTAGAAGGTGTAGAGGAGAGAGAGGTAATGAGAAACGAAAGGAGTGGTACGAAGCAAAAGTCACAGAAATTTTTATGCCGTTACTTATTCATGTAAGACTGGGCCGAGTTTAGCAAAACGGATGCATTTCTTCCGTGCACAACATCGTGCACGTGGCCACGCGAGCATAACGATGACGTTCGTGGCCGCTCGCGAGAAACCGCTTCATTAGTACGCCGCTACATGTTTCATCGCCCTCAACGAGCCTTTAAGAACTTGACGAGAGGGTTGCGGGCACCCTGTCGAGTTTTACGTTGGCGGTTAGGCATTCTTGCCGTACACTCAGCGACGCGTTTTGCACCTGTTGAGACATTCAAGGCAGAATCTTGAAGCTTTAGATTATTACATAATTTTATATATTAAATCAATTTGAAAAGATTTGACAAATATATTATTTTTTCAAAATCATTTTTTATGCATGCGACCCTGTGTAAGGAATTACGGGTGAAGTAGTAATAATCAGGAAAACTTTTAACATGTTTTTTTTCCTATGATTTCTATTTTTATTTTTTTAAGATCAACTTATGCATCTATACCTTAAAATTACAAACTACATGAAAACTCTTTATGATACAGTTCATCGTATTTCGTTATTACTTCGGTTCCCCTCTGAAACAAAAACGGTCAAATATTCTCCTCCATTCCTCTCTTTATGGCATGAGTATATATTTCTTTCATTTCAATCTCGCAAAAAAAACGTAAGAGCTTGCGGTTAAAAAGAATAGATCTGTTGTTTTTAAGCGGTCGGCTACTGCATCCACCTGTTTTCCATGCGAGAAAAAAAAATGAATGTAAAGTTCACGGACCCCAAAGTGGATCGCTGCGCACGTTCCTCTTGTTTTTTCTTTCTTTTTTTCTTTGTTTTAATGTAAGAAATAGAGATATCTCCTCCCTCCCCCTCTCTCTCCCCCTCTCCCTCTCTCTCTCTCTCTCTCTCCCTCTCTCTCTCTCTTCTCATCTTCCAAGAGAGTCGATCTAAAGATCGGAAAAAAACTCGGGTAAGCACATCGGGCGGTTATGTAAATAATAGTGGGCCGAGAGGGACAACTCCGCTATTTTTGTATCGTGTGTTCGTTGGGAAATCGTGCTTCCGGCGACTCGCGTCTATTTCCGTACGGGTCGCAGCCTGGCCTCTTTCCCTGCCCTTCCTTTCACTCGATCGCGCATCTATCGTTCGCGGAATCTATCGAATTCGCGGTCGTGCTCATCACACGATAGAGTTTTCCCATACATGTGTAGGAAAAGATCTCATTGACTTTAAAAAAAATAACGGAAGAGCATGAACTTATATAAAAACTCGGAGAAATAATACTTATGTAAAAATGGATATTTAAAATAAAAAAGCTTTAAGTAAGATTTAAGTAAAAAAATTGCACATAAATGAGTCAATTCATAAACTATTACTAATAATAATAATAATAATATTCATAATTTTTTTATATTCAAAAATTGCTTGATAAATTAGGGTCAAGCTTTACATGCAGTCCAGGATGTTTGCTACCTGAAAAAACCTGGAATTTTCAGGGGATTTCTTTTTTACCCTTGAAACTCAGGAAATTTTCATGAAATTTTATTAGCACTCAAGGAAATTTTTGAAATTTTACTTTTAAATTTTAATTGTTTTTTTTTCTAAAAAAAATTGTTTCTCTAATTATTTTTTTGATAATGCAGAATATCGACAATTGGTTAATAATTTTGGCATACATATGCGCGTATATTCACGTACATTCTTGTGTAATTCGCGAGCTTTTATTTAAAGAATCAGGGTAACAGTAGAAGACAATACAGAAAAGAATTCACTGTACTATAGTGAGTCTTCCATATATTATAGGTTTCGCAGCTCGAATTGTAGAAAAGGATGGGTATAGTCTCGTGGAAGTATTCCGTCCAAACCTCATAGGAGGTCTGAAACAGGAAGAAAAGCACATTTGTAGGGAAGAGAGAGAGTTAGCATTGAGAAACTAATAGTATTTTTAATTTAGGGCAACGAGTGGCACGATAATTCTTTTGAAAAATATAAATATGCAAATGGGATATCAATAGTTATAATAACACATGAATTCAGTCGTATAAGAAGTGTGGCAGCAAATTAATACAAAGTATATGAATACATACAATCACATATAAATGACACATATGAAAAATATAAACAAGACATAGTTAAAAAATAGAAAGTGAGAATTCGCCTTTGAACGTAATTCAACAAGTTAATGAAATGTGACAGAGGTTCATACTTTAACAAACATTTACAGTCATACCATTATAGTCATTATCGTTCCTAAATGGTAGGCAAGTAAAAAAGGTAAATGACCAAGAAGATTAATTATAACTAGCATTAATACTTTTAGCCGTTTCTATTATTTCTCTGTACATGGAATCATATCACATGAATTTATATCTCAACTTATGAAAGATTGAACGTACTTTCCTTTTATCGTTAGAAATATCTCATACAAATTGAAATGCGAATCTCAGTATAAATTCCATTAAGTATAAAGGAAAAACTCATAACTTTTAAAAATAAGCAAGGTCGTCAGTATGACGCAATCGGATAGCTGGATCGTCAGTATGACGAATCCACAAAGCAAGATTGTAAGGAAGTAATATCTTCAGGATGATGCATTAAAACAGTAACGTTGTTAAGACGATGTATCTTTGCAGCAACGTCGTCAGGACGATGTATCCTTGCAGCGTCGTCAAAACGATGTATCCTTGCAGCAACGTCGTTAGGACGATGTATCATTGCAGCGTCGTCAGAACGATGTATCCTTGCAGCAACGTCGTCAGGACGATGTATCCTTGCAGCGTCGTCAGAACGATGTATCCTTGCTGCGAGGTCGTCAGGATGATGAATCCGAAGAGGCGGTGTCACGCGTCATGCAATGGCGTCACTGTTGAAAGGCGCGTCGTCTCAGAATGGTGAACTCGTGCGAAATAGGTATTACAGCTCGAGGGCTTGACTCAGGGCAGCAATCAGTAGCAGAGTTAGATAGAGCAATATCTCAATATTTACGAGACTTGCAATCAGCATCTTCTTGCAATATCGAGGAACACACACAGAAGACGACTCGATAACGTGCGTCGTACTTCCGACGGAAGAAGAAGAAGACGCCGCAGCCGAAGAAGGACTCGTCACGTGACACTTCGCAGGTCCCGTGACCGGAGTCGTGAGCAATTAGAGTCGCATTAAAGGCAGAGACGCCTCTCTTATTTGAATGTACTTAGAATTGCTATGTATTAAACAGGAAGACTATAAGAGGAAGAATCATTAAAAAGGGCATAGAATAAAATAAATTCATTTCAAAATTAAAAAATTCCCTAATCTTACCTGGAATTTTTAATAAAAATACCTGGAAAATCCGGGAATTCTCAGGGAATTTTTTTTCATGATTGAGTAAACACCCTGTGCACGCAGAGACGAAAATTACATTCAAAATATGGAATGATTAATGGTAGTAATAATGGCTGATTTGAAAGTTGATTAATCGGATTTAAATCGATAAAGAGTTATGAAGGCCGAAACGATTAGAAATTCTTGCTTGAGAAATAGGTAATATATCTCATTTCGATGCTCGGTAATTATTTACGAAGAACATGTGGCCACCTACCTAAATTATCCGGATCTATTTCAAAATAACGAGCCACACGCAACCCGACAATTATGTCGATATTCTCGGTCGACCACCTTCTGTTCCTTTCGACCTCCCTGCGAGTTGTCCGTCCCAGGGGTCGCCCGAGGGATGGAAAAGGAGGGTACACCGGGATAGCTTTGACCACTTTGTATGATAATTTCACCAATGCTCTGACCCACGTATCCGTGGTTCCCTTGTTACATTAGTCAAACCTGTTCCGTTTTCAAAGGGCAACCCTTTCTCCATGTTCCACCTCGCTATTTTATCCTTCGACCCTTGACCACCTTGAGTTTCAACGTTGACGCAATGTTTCGCGATCAGTATCAAAACGATAACAAATTGCGATTTTATCTTTCACATAATACACGTATAACACTTTAGCATTTCATTACAGCTGCCATGAGTTCATGAATAATTTCATGGTACTAATCACATTCCATCCTGTGGATTCATAATTGTGTCGATTTAAAAATAAAAATTCTCTCATAATCCCAGTTATATGTCCAACAAATAATCCGCTGCGAGATTATCAATTGTTTCGATAGTTGGATGTTAACGAATGATAGGTTCAAGCTATTAACTATTTCAATGATATTGTACCGTACATATTTGTGTATCTGTATATTATCTCTATCTCTCCTTCGTATATAATTTTCGTGCATATAATCAACCATACACTCGTCCGTAACGCTGGGGACATGTGTCACGCACAACAACGCACGAATTTAGGATCTGTAAGCGGTTGGACAAATGTCAAAACGCGCTGCAATTAATTACAACACGGATCTTGTTTGATGAGTCAACGATTACTCGAATCAATAAAGACTGAGCGGCTATAAATATTAAATAATAATACAGCGGCGGTGTATCATGCTGCGAAATATTTGTAAAACGCAATTCACGCTGACTACGCTAATTACGCTTTCAATTAGGCATTGAAAATAACGTATAATTATAGCGAACAACGCTCCGGAATATATATACAAAAGGTCTGTTTCCATTTAATGAGGAATTATCTTATTCTACTTTATCATTTCTGATGCCTGCAACAATGAATGGCGCACTAATTAAAAGCATATACCAGCTTGTTGGAGGTGTAATTCATGCTTAACATTTCGCGAAATTAAAACTCTATTCCATCCATTTATCCTCTCATATAAATTTAGATATTGATATTGATATTCTAAATTGCTAAAATTTAAGCTTAATTGACTGATTTGTCAAACAATATGAGATAAACGTTGCTATTTTGTCTTTATGCTTCAGAATATTTTTTTTCTTTGGAGCAAAGTTCAAAATTATTTTACGTAAAATACCTGATCTTTCTTTGATATAAAAACTGCTCGTATCACATGCGCATCTTATAGATAAGATGCAAATTGAACTGCGCATCAGGAGATTAGCATGCGTTATATCGAGAGAGTTGGTGAGATGCAACGATGCAGGGATGATCTCCCGAGCGCGAAAAGCACGCTGCAGTGGTTTATGTGTTTTCATTTCGCAGAAAGTGTTGCTTTCGCAACGGGCCGTTTCGTATGACTTTTACTGTTAGACAAACATGTAAAGACTCGCGATACCTACATGAGCGTGATGATAAATGGCGAGATTTCATCATCTTTCATGTAGGCAAACGATCAAACGATCGATATTGTAAAACTATCAGGGCTTCATTATCGAGCTTAAGCATAGTTTTACACATGTTTCCGTATCTATATATATAGTTAGTTACTCACACTCGTTCTCACACACAAATAATTTATTTTTGTAAATCGATACATTTTTCGCTGCTGTCGCAACAAGCAGCATCTCGAAGTTTATGAATACATCGTGTTTGTTGGCAACGTTAATCCGCAATTCATAGTGATTACTTCGGTCGTATATCGTATATGAATGATTATAGTTCACAGTGACGGAACCAGAGATTCGAAGGTTTATTTCCACCAGTGATGTGCGTTTACGTGTAAAGAATTAATTCTTTACATATGGAGTAAAGAATACGTAAAGAATGTAAACAATGTAAAATATGTAAAGAATTATGAAAAGTTTGACCTGAGACAGTTCTAAGAACGGTCAAAAAAACTTCTGCATATATACTACTCTCTTAGAATAACTGATTCTAATAAAACTGACGAATATTAAATAAAGTTTATTCATTCACACCTAACAATGGATAATTGTGATATTTGGTTTATTATGTTATGTTGAATTAAAGTAGAGTAACAAAATTATTTTTATTATTATGGTAAACTTGTATTTGATTTGGAAAATTTAAGTAAAGGTTATTTTTAAAAATTTCTTCGTTCATTATAAATGTAAATCAGCCAATTATAAAATTCTTTACATTGTTTACATTGTTTACATTATTTACATTCTTTACATTTTTACGTGGAAGATAGCAATGTAAAGAATTAATTCTTTACACGTAAATAATAAAAAAAATAGCAATGTAAAGAATTGACGTAAACTATACGGCACATCACTGCTTTCCACCCGCTGAAAATAAGTCGCGCGAATTCTTTCGTCGCGAAATCGGAACGAGTTCCCGCGATCGCGCGGTATCCGAGAGGGACCGTCGACAAAAATATCCACTCGCCGATTCGCGCTTATGGCGCTTCCTATTTTCGATCGACTGTTTTTCACGTGGCAGCAGCCTGCATGCACGTTACCGTATCGCGGATATAATTCGCGGGTAGATAAATCGCACGCACTTACTTTATCGTAACTGTCGCAATGCGGTCGCGCTAACGTTATCTTAACACGCTGCGGTTTGGTACTTTTCCCCTTGCATTAGCATATCTTTGTAATTAGAAATAGGAGAGCATTAGCGTCAATTGACGTTATTATTTTATTACCCTAATTGAATTTTTCTTTAACATCCCTTTTGCATTTAATTAATCGAGATAATAATATTTTAAAAAACAATATATAATTTTTAAAAAGACATTATAATACGAAATAACATTATTTCCGCATTATTGTTAATAAAATTTCCATATTGCTAAATTATTAATATACTTATTGAACAACTACAAGAATTGTCTAAACGCTGACCGACGAATTGTTACTGACTGTGTCGTAACCGTAAAAATCCACAAATTTAATTCCACTTGTTACACGTTTTACCGCCGAGGTGTTCCCTTCCGGATTCTACATGATATTTTTTTTTCACGGCTGTCTTCGCGATTTTCCGAGAGTGTCCACGACTCGGAGACTAATAACGTAATTATTCTGGCGTACTGGCGAATGTCGGCAGTCTCGCCAAATTAAACTGGCGACGTCTATTTCAGACGGCTGTTTCAATTTTTGTCTACCTGTCTACCGTCGTGGCATAGCTATTACCGCACTCGCCAGACTCTCCCTCGCGACACGATTAATTAAACTGTTCACGCGTGTATGCGTGATGTTTCTTGCGCGATAACGAATGCAACGTTTTATCTGCTTCCTCCCCTGTGCGAAATTGAGATATCATATCGCAATGATAGAAACAGGAAACGACGTATCATGTGAGACTATTTGTGATGCACTAGAGATTGAACTACACAAACGGTGCCTTGATTAAATTTTACGAACGCTAAAATGTCAGTGGGTCACATGCGGGCCTGCGGGTTTATTTAAATCCTTCCGGTTGACTTCGATAGTCAAAAAGTGCCAAGGCATCTCACAAGTTACGTCAAAATGACCCAGACTATCCTACTAGATGTCCTCTTTTTAGTCTTTTTTAGTGACAATATCGATTATTTATTTTGTACATTTATTCTTCTCTGTTATCTTATTTTTTATTAAGTACAAATTATTAATTATTATATAATTATTATATAAACCAATAGTTATGATTAATAGTTCTATACCACTGAAGTATTATACAGGGTGTTCTAAAAAGGTACGGCCAAAATTCAGGGAGATATTCCTCACACCTAAAGGATGAAAAAATGTTATATGAACATGGGTGCGAAAACGCTTTTTTCAGGAGTTATGTTGAAAATACTGTTGACTATATTACTTACACAAGAAACAATTTAGGATTAATCATTGTGGACGACAATCGTTTAATCAGTAGGTTTATTTACATTTGTTTTTAATGTGATCTTGAGTACGGTTACAACAAATGTTGAAAATGTCCACCATTCGTCCGAATACAAGAAGCATTGACACGTCGACGCATCGATTCACGGACCCGTTCAAATACGCCAGGCGTATAGCGGATTGTCTCGCAGCCTGCAGTGATACGGTCACAAAGATCCTGAATATCGCGCACTGGTGTAGCATGTACGATTGTCTTTAAATGTCCCCACAAGTAAAAGAAAAGAAGCTCAGAAAAGAAGCTCTAACTCCTGAAAAAAGCGTTTCCGCACCCATGTTCATATAACATTTCTTCATCCTTTAGGTGTGAGGAATATCTCCCTAAATTTTGGCCGTACCTTTTTAGAACACCCTGTATAACATTTTTGCTGGCTCATTATAACTTTGCTTCTCTCTCTCTCAACAGATATTATAAAAGTATCAAAATATGTAGTTGGAAATGATTTTAGTATCGAAAAGAATTTACCAAAAGCCATTTGTCTCACCCCCGCATGACGTCGATGCAAAGTTAATGAGTTAGCGTGTAAACGCAAAGCTAAACGTAAACTTGGAAAGCACGTTGAAGTTCAAGCGAATACCACGTTAATAGCCTCGTTGACGGATCTGACCTCCTAATTAGATGTCAATCTTCTGACAGTTTCGACGAAGGCTAAGGCGCTTGCATACCTTCGGTCTTGTACCGAAGATGGTGGTTGACGGTCGAAAATAGACGCAATTATGCAGAATATCTCAAGCACTGACTTTCAGCGTAATTCGACAACAAATTTGGCAATAAAAAAAATGTTTAAGATGGCGCGTTAGAGGAAACTCCAGATAGCATTTCGAGACGAGGAAACTCGATCCCTGGCACATACCTTTGTTCTGAAAATCCGGCGACGGCTCCTCCGCAGCCGCGCCCATTCGGCGAGTCCTTAGCACCATCAGCAAGCTCGTCAGAAATACGTATCCCGACGCGCAGTGCATTTTGATATCGTCTTGTATCGCGAATCGAGGCTCAGGTGTCGCGATGGCTGCACTCAACACGTCGGATGCGCTCTCCCGTCACGGGGGGCAGCATTCGATCTCAATCGATCGAATTGAGAATAAGGGCAATGTTGATTCAGCGACACTCTTCCTCGCGAGGCAGACGCGGATCCGAGAACAATTTCGATCGCGCCGCTTCCTCGATCGATCGCGACCACTCGAAGGACTCGGAAGATCCAGGCATTCTCGACGTCCTCGCGTTTTGATCGTTCTTAACGCTCGTACGTTGCACTTAAGTGGTCTTTTATGTTGTATCAATAACTAGTATTATAACTGGTATTTATACATTAATAAATAGCAATTATTTTTTATTGTTTATAGTCACCACGCGATCTATGATCTGAATCCTACCAGGGTAAATTCTAATTTTTTCTATCGCTATGTCCACTTCAAAATAATAATTAGGATTAGAAGTCTCTATGTTTTGTCTATGTCCTTCCAAAGCAGCAGTCGTTCAATTTTTACGAAAAAATTTCAAGTTTCTCACCGTCCCTTCTTAAAATTTCCAATCTTCCGCAAACATATTTGCATTTGCACGGCAGTTCAATAATATTCATTCATTTATTCAAGAATGGACCCTTATTCTTTGTCAGTCCTATTCAGCCGGGACTACAAAAAGCACAGGCGCCAGGGACACAACTCACGACCGGAGGTCCTCCAACGAGTCCTTTCACGCCCGCCCTTCCTCCTCCCTTCGCTCGTTATTAAGCCGGACGCGTGTCCCGAAATCTTTTGATTAACAAAACCAGTCGGCGTTTTTCCCGCTTCCTTTGTGTCCCGTTTCTTTCCTTCACGCTCGTTTCTTCCCGTCGAAACTCTCGCCTGACGGCATTCGACCTGGTCGTCGTCCTCTTCGTCCGCTTTGACTTCCTCCGACCGTACGCGCTTCCTCCTTCTTCGCCGCCCTCTCGAAGAATTTCAACTTTGATCCTGCGTCTCGGGCGCGTGCCTTTTGCGCGCCGCTTTTTGCTACTGGTCCCCCACACTTCCCTCCCTGACGTTATTCTTGGTAGGTGGTCCTCCTTTTGCGCGCCGCGCGGTTTAATTTAGAGACGCGGTCAGGTGGCATTATCGCGCGTCACTTTCACGCTACTTTATTAGTAACGATCACTTTTGTATCTTATCTCACTGTCGATAATGTCTTGAATTTAATGTCACGATAGGGACCGAATAGTGTCAATAGAGTCTCTCAAACTGAATAAGAAATCAAGAATGAGATTTAAATTAAGGGAGAAATTCTCCAGGTTCAAAGGAAGGATTGGCCAATATAGTTAACACTTCCGTTCTTCTTTTAAAGAGCAAATTGATTTTTTAAATCCTCGAACACAGTTTTGCTTTATTACTCCACAGCAGCACTTGCGAAGCACTCGTAATATTGACACTTGCGAAATAGCGCTCGAGGGAAAAGTACTTACGGTCTATCTGACAGTACCACTTGCGATAGATACGAAGGAGATTTAAATCTCGCGTCACATAGAACCGCGTAAATTTTATTCTCGAAACGGGGAGAAAACGGAGCACGTGCCGTACTCCGAGACGAATAAATCTTTATCTCCCGGGATAATCCTCACACACAGGGGTGCAATCGACGACACCGGAGACACTGACGTACTCTCGGATTTAGTTTCAGCCGCACTTGCAGCTGGTACCTGCGATGGATCTCACTCGTTCACTCGCACGCGCGCGCGCGCGCGCGGGTGACGTCGATTTAATCGGGAAATGATACCGGAGCGTGATAAGACGCGTCGTACTCTCGCGTCGGCGAGATTGGTACCGCTCGGGAGGATCGACGTCGTCGTCGTCGTCGTCGTCGTCGTCGTTATGATCGTGCGATCGTCGTCGTCGGCGTCGTCGTCGGCAGCGACTGCCACGAAACTAAAACCAAAACCGAAGACACGCGTTTAGTTTCCCCTACCCGGGACACCCTCGCCCTTCTCGCGCGCGGCACACGCACCAACACTCCACTTCACGCACGCACGCTGAAACGCGGGCACGCACCTACACGCGTAGAACCGCACACGCGCGCCTCCGACGCGAGCACGCGGTCGCGGGGCACACACGGGCGAATCGCGCACTCACACACCCCGGAGTGCGAGGCATAGGTGCATTTGCGCGGACGTGGGAGTAATGCTAAATAAGAGTCTAAGTAACGTATGCAAATGCCGCAATGAGTAATACCTTTTGTAAAACGGAGCACTTGACTATGTTACGCGACTGTAAACTTTATAGGCTCTGTACTAAACATTTAACTAGCTCTCTTTATCCTTTAATTCCTTTGCCATGGATCTATTTGTAGTAATTCGCGATAGAATGTGGAACAGGAAAATTTATAATTTATAATTTATAATTTACGTGCCGTGTATGCTGATGTACCTACATGATGCTTTTTACACTGAGAAAAAAAGTCGAAATATTCAGAACAAATGTTACTTGTGACATTTTCTTCGATATTTATTGGTTATATAAAATTTAGCTATGATGACGAAATATACATTTCTGTGAAATAATATCTAATTTTTCTCATTAGATGGTTTATTTGCTAGAAATAAAATTTCATTTCGCCGTATTTAAATAAAGCCTATTTCTGTGAAATAGGCCTTATATTTCACAAATAAATTTTCAAGTACTTTTTTCTCAGTGTACGTATTCCAATTTTTCGAATGTTTCTTGCATTACGCGTCGCAGATAAAATTATAAATAGAATTCCAATTTGTTCAGTTGTGAGTTAGAGCTCTAAAGCGTATTCTAGGAATACGCTATTATAAACTGTATTTATCTATTTTTACACACGGTGTAGGCGTAAATAACATTGTTCTCTGAAAATAGTCTTTTATGAATATCTCCAAGAGATATAAAATTCCTCAAATAAAATTATTTTAACACAAGTTCTATTATACGTAACTATTTCTTCTGTATAATACAACTTATATTAGAATAATTTTATATATACTATTTTATATATACTATTTCTTCTGGAAATAGCTACGTATAATAGAACTTATGTTAGAATAATTTTATTTGAGGTATTCATTTTCCATCGCAGATGATGGTGCATAATATAGATGTTAGCCTGCGGCTAGGTATATCGAATTCAGCCAAGTTACTTTAGATCAATTAGTGAGTTTTGCGTAATTCCACAGGCTTCGAAATTCAGTGCTTTGAACAATCGAAAACGATCTACGTGTTTGGTCGCAACAACGACAGTCGGCGCGAAACGTACGTTTACTGTCTCCGTAGGCCATAGATATCCGCAATATCGCGAATTGAATCACGCCGAAATTCTGCCGGTTACAATCACCGATTCTGAGTACAAACTATAATATCGAATACCGCGTGTGCGTTGGCGCGTGCGAGCGCACGCACACGCACGCGTTCCGCTCCGCCGCGCGTCTCCGTCCGATCCTTCCGCCACGGAAAGGCAACCCCGTGCTGAGTTTGGTGCGCTGGAATAAATGTACTCAGGGGTGGGTTTCTGGCGTGTCATCGTACGGACGATTACGCGATGCCGGCCCAGCCGGAGGGGCTGGAAACGCAGCTACAGCGATCTCGAGTTAGCCGAGGGTGGAGCTGGAGACCGTTGGGTTCCGGAGCAGCCGAGGGGTCAGGAATGCGCTCAGAGAGGACCGGGCATGTTTCGAAACGTCGCCGGTCGCGTTGCATCGAATTCTGCTTGTTTGTCCAAGGGCCCCATTGTTGCGTCCCGGGGCGATTTTCACGCGTGCCACGATTTCCTGCCTGTCACGCGTGTTTGGTCGCAACAACGACAGTCGCGTTCGCGGCTTTGCTTTTGTAACCGGAACGGCATTCTGAGATCCTCCGCCGCAGGATCGGGCCTGGTGTTTGCTCACCGAGATGAGCGACTCTCGAAAACAAAATTCTCGAATAGGCGAACCGACGCGTGACGCCCGGCTTTTCGATCGACGAGTGTACATTCCGGAGTCGCGGGGTCTTTATAAACATATTTTCTGTCGGTTAAAAATATTTCACGTGCTTTGCCAGGATCACGTCTGATGTTTGCTCTCTGGGAAACGGTTCTGGTAAATAACATTCTAGAATAGACGGCAAATTACTAACCAGCTCCCAATGGGTATCCATCTTTAAGGTGGTATTTTTAGTAATTATATTTCTTTTTACTTTTCTGTAGTTCGAAATTATATGCTACGTAATTTACTAGACTGTTTATTAGGAGCTTCCTATTTCTGTGAGCGCGTCACATCCTCTGGAGTGTGCCACAAGTTCCTGTTTATCACGTACGCATTTCACTCTCACAGCTCGAAAATATTATCGAAAATATTATATTTCGCATCCTCTTAGAGCAGATTTGATGTTTACTCCGATTTAGGCCCAGTTCCACAATCTCCAGTTAACTTAACCGGCTGGTTATTCCATTGGAATTGACCAATCGCATTTGTTAATTTTGCTTAACGACAAATGC
>NJRQ01000345.1:67507-80207 GCA_003063805.1 Aphaenogaster ashmeadi | reverse complement strand
CCGGTTATTCCATTGGAATTGACCAATCGCATTTGTCGTTAAGCAAAATTAACAAATGCGATTGGTCAATTCCAATGGAATAACCGGACGGTTAAGTTAACTGGAGATTGTGGGACTGGGCCTTAGTAGTTTCCACTAAAACAAAAGACAAATCCTTAATTTCAATCTAACCACTTTCCAAGTACACAGCCCACAAATGCGTATCCAAACTTAGCAAACGCATCTCGCGGTGTAGAGTGACTATTATTATTACTACTAACGTGCTCGCGTCGCTATTATTGCTGCTACCATTACTCACCGCGGCTTAGGCTCATTAGGCGAATTTGCTAGGCGCATTTGCGTCGCAAGTTTCGCCAAGCGCGGAGCTCGCCCGCGAGAAACGAGAAATTTTCGCGTTGTCCCCTTAGCGCCCGCGCGTTCGCTCTCGCGAAACATTTGCGCACTCGTTTCCGCCAGCGTAAACTTTCCTATAAATAAAATGCACGCTTCTTCGTCGCTTCCGTTGAAATTTCGTCGCTGCGAAACAAGTAGCAGCGGCACGGCGACCGCATTCAGGCGCGATAGTAGCACGCAGGGCCGCACGGTTTTACGGCGCCCGTAAAATTTTCTAGCCTTGGCGCTTCGGTTCGCAGCCTCTCTATTTCGGGACTCCCTTCGCTCGTTCGAGCTCTCCCTCGCTGGATACCAGCAACACCCTCCTCTCTCGCTCTCCTTTCATCCGACCGGCGCGTACGCACCCGCGTAAATACGCGCGACGTGAGCACGAGAGGAGCACTTTTCGCCGACCGGCCTGCTTACCTCGGGCTCAATGCCCTGTAAGTGATTACCCGGAAAAGTGCTGCGAATTGCGTAATCGCCAAACGCGTAATGTGTCGTTAAAGTGGTAGCGACGTTAACATATCGGAAATAACAAGCTGCTAGATGCACTTCGTTTCAATGAGAAGAATCGAGGATTTAGGCCGGTATTCATAGTCTGTTCTTATTTTAAGACCGTCTTAAGTAATGTCTTAAGGGGGGTAGAAAGGTTTGAAATGTTGAAAAAATTAATTTTTAAGATCGAAACGTTTGACTAATATGAAACTTTATAACCGAATTTATTCTATAATATTATTATTGGCACGAAAATCCGGCCTGGCTCATTATGCCCTATTCATTTTTCGTTGATTTTAAATCTTTTGGAGCCTTATATATTACTTTTATTGAATATTAATTTTTAATTTTTTGAATTTTTGGATAGCATGATTCTTCAGAAGTATTTTCCCGTATTTTCCCGTATTTCCCCGCAGCTTTTAATTGACGTAAGTAAAATATTTCACCCTGAGAAACTATATTTTTTGTCGCCATTTTGTTAATTTTTACTAGATTTTTTTAATTCTAGTTCATTTTATAGTGGAAAGCTTCCGAAACATAATGCCGTTTGATTCGATTAAATATGTCAACTATAGCAATCTCTGCAAAACCACACCTTCGTACGATTTACACCGCGCGATGAGTCAGACTGTAGCAGCTTCATATGTTAATATTTTCTAACTTTGCAAATAGTTTTTTATTGTTAATATATAATGTAAATAGCCCACAAGGATTTCGTATTTAATTCATTCCTATGTCTATATTAGCGAGTCAAAGTTTACCGAGTTTTCGTGCATGTAAACCTTTCTACCCCCCTTAAGACGCTAATACGGTTCTGTGAGTGGTTTATGACATCTTAAGATTGCACTTAAGATGATCTTAAATATAAATACCGACCATGAATACCAGCCTTAAACGCATAGCTTTATGACACCTTTACGGAGGAAGAATGAAGCTCGAATACGTTCTTAAAATTAGAATTAAAGTTTTGAGACATTTTCTGTAACTGTTCTGATTTATCATAATTATGCGTAGATTCAGGAAATTAATAATGGCATTGATTAAAAGATATTTTCATATATTTTTAGATTCCCGCTGCAACTTTCGCGGAAAGAAGGTAAATAAATGTCGAAACGGTAATTGTTGCAGAAGCACAAATATTTGTACTATATTAATTCGATGAACGAAAAGGCTGTTTCGCTGCTACGGCGGAAATGGTGGGTTTTACTTTGCCGGTGATTTTAACATTATTTTTCATCGGGCGGCAGTTTATTTAGCCGAACAAATCTCTCTTCTCACTCCGCCATCGATTTGTTTATACGCAGATGAAGTGAACGCGAGCGCGGTATAGTGGATGCGAGCACTCTGGAGAATTCTCGAGACTTTTATTTGTATCTCCCGTCCACTTATGTGCCTTAACAAATAATCACTTTTATTAAAAAAAATTTTTTTATCTGTAAAAAGTCTGTTATTTTGAGAACGAATAAATATACTCCACTCGCTATTAGAAAAACGATGTGATGGGAATTAATTACGCTCTCGTAAACCGGGATAACGATGAGATAACAATAGCCAATTAGTGGTGTATGATTTAATTTGACATATTTGAAAATTTACAAAACACAGAAATTTTAAAATATCGCAATTAAAAATATTTCGTATACCGCATTGATATATAACAATCACAATTTGACGTATATACATCTAATTGATCCTGATATATACGATACTTCTTTATTAGTCCTTTATCGTCGATATTACACCGTTTAATGGCATTTCAATTAATGGTTCACGCCGCCTGCTATCGCGAATATCCGGCGCCACGTGACGCTTATCTCACGATCCATTAACGGAATTCGAACATCATTCGTCTCGATGTCTATCGCCGCGTCGCGTCGGGCGGTGCATCTATTTGCCCGTGGTGTTACAGTCGGCACATCCCCTCGTTCGACTTGGCTCCAGCTGCCCCTAAACGATCCCTCTCGTACGCCCGATAGACGTCGAATGCGGTTACACGCACGTGCGTATCGCCGCGTGTGCTTCGGCGAGCGATAAGCGCCGCGTTCGAGAAAAGGCAGATCGATATCCCGCGTCCCTACGACGGCGGATGAGGCCCGCGGTAGCCCTTCCTGGGGCATAAATAATAGAATTACGAGAGAGAAACGTAATTGTTACGAATTGTGCCGGCGTAATTTATGGGTGCCCCCGGGGTGGGTGGCCCCGGGGCGCGAGCGTTTTATCTCGCTGCGCTACGCGCATGTTTGTCAAATGAAATAAAGCCATTATTGAGTACGGCGCGCCGACGTGAAACGTCACTGCTAACGTCGGCGAACGTTAGGTAATTCCACAGAAATTGACTACGTCTCGTCAAAAATAGTCTAAATAACTCCGGTTACATTTTTTAAATCGGATTACGATTTTTGTAGTCCGTCACGATCTCGACGAATTCATTTGAGAGGTGTTCGCTCGCGCTTCTTAAGCCAGCGGCACACGGAGCATTTTTTCCTGCTGGACTGCTTGCGATCTAGTAAATTACTATACCTGCACCACTCAGCACCAGTGATGTGCCGTATAGTTTACGTCAATTCTTTACATGATTACTTACGTGTAAAGAATTAATTTCTTTACATTGCTATTTTCCACGTAAAAATGTAAAGAATGTAAACAACGTAAAGAATTTCGTAATTGGCTGATTTACATTTATAATAAACGAAAACATTTTTTAAAATAACTTTTATTTAAATTTTCCAAATCAAATACAAGTTTACCATAATTATAAAATGATTTTTTTACTCTACTTTAATTCAACATAACATAATAAACCAAATATCACGATTATTCATTGTCAGGTGTGAATGAATGAACTTTATTTAATATTCGTCAGTTTTATTAGAATCGGTTATTCTAAAAGAGTAGTAGACAGAGTTAAGTTAATATGCAGAAGTTTTTTGACTGTTCAAAGGTCAAACCTTTCAATTCTTTACATATTTTACATTGTTTGCATTCTTTACATACTGTTTACATTCTTTACGTAATAATTCTTTACTCCATATGTAAAGAATTAATTCGTTACACGTAAACGCACATCACTGCTCAGCACGCAGAATTTCTAGTAATTTACTAGATCGCAAGCAATCCAGCAGAAAAAAACGCTCCGTGTGCCGCTGGCATTATATATTTATTTGGGCATTTTCCCACTCTCGACGAAGAGCTCCCGGGAGAAAAGTTCGCGATTGTCCGGGAGATTCGACGGATTCACAACTCGCCTCGTAAAGCAGCGGGATGGATCCAAGCGAGAGCCACTTGGAGTTCTAAAACGTGGTTTTTGCCTCTTGTCTTCTTTTTTTTATCGCGGTGGAAACGCACACAATATCAAAGTGCTGCTGCGCGTACAAAAACGCTAATGCCCTTTCTTCCGGACGCTTTCGAACACAAGACAGATGTAGAGATGGATTTTTGATGGTATTCAAAAACGCATCCTTCATGCCGTTCGCTCGAGAGACGTTTAACAAAGCGTTAGCAATAAAAATTAACGAGTTACCCGTGACGAAAACCCGTTGCTACTTAGTGCGTAGTTACTTATGTAGATTCACGCACGGGTTACGCCTTCTCGATTTCCTAGAAGATTAATCGTCCTTATGCGGGCTACGAGAATTACTCTTCCGGTTCAAAGCGTGTGCGTAAGATCGTAAATTACTACTTCCAATTTATCCCCCCAGACAGACGATGATGCTAAAGCTCGGTTATTACCATCCAACTCGTTTTACGAGATAACATACGATTACATTCGTATGTATCTTTTATGCGCGACGAAAATGGACCGGTGACAGTTCATAGATAATTGACAAAAGCAGAAAATTTAAAATCGAAGACGTGTAAAATTTTGTAATGTTTTTCTTTCGAATAAACCCAAACTGGATTATTGGAGATTTTCTATTGCACCGCGAGTGAATTTTCATGCGAATTAATTCACGGTAATATTTTCATGTAACATTTTCATCCTCTCTGCTTATATTTACTTTTTCAGACATCCATTTATTTGTTATTCGTAATTATTGTACCCATTTCCCGTTTATTGGAGGAAAATTCGCTTGACGTGTAATACAGAATTACGACGTGGGTAATGCGCTCTTTCGCGGAAACGATTACACGGAAAATTTGGAATAAACGTCATACACGATTCCGCCGAAATGATCAACCCTCGTTCTATGAGAGTCGATGAAACGCCTGGACGTTTATTGCATCTGGCGCTGAGTTGACGTTGCGTACAGGCAAAGCACCTAACTGGAAATGGACTCTCTTATTAGTGACTCACGAGAAACGGTTCCGTGCTTCTCCAGGCGGGCCAGCCAGCACGAAACGTCGACAATGACTAAGAAATATCGGGACTGGTCGATATCACTCCGACTGCGAGCGATTCGGGGATGACGGACTTATCGCGGTATCGTCAACGCTCGAGGTGCACTCCACCGTTTCCTCCCTGTCACGCGCGCTCAATTAATCATCCGCGAAATGTCATTTTTCTCAGCTCGCGTCGAGCCATGGCAGAGTCCTGTACCTGCGACTTGTTGACGCGGACGTTAAATTTTAATTCTCGGTGTTTACCACCCGCGCGTTTACCAGGCGCTCGTCTGGCGCGGTAAACTTCGCCGAACTATCTTAATTCTTTCGTGGAAGTTGCGACTCGCCCTTCTACTTTCTCACGACTCCTCCAATTAATTAATCGTTCCTCGCGTTATGTGCGTCGCAGCCGAAATTACGTCGCAATTTGTTAATTCAATTGTCGGTGATCTCCGCGATGATACGAGGCTGTCTCCCGTTCGGTCGCCGTTGGCGCGTTACGCATGCATCTGCCAATTTAGGATATGTTTACTATGCACTTTCACCTGTGTGAAGTTAACCCCCCAATGTTGAAAAATCAAAAATTTTCTTTTTGCAAACGTTTGCCCATCGTTTGCCCACAAATGCCCCGTTGGAATTTTTGTTTGCCATCCTCTAGTTCAAAAGTTATAACCAATTCAATTTTGGGGGGCCAACTTCACACTGGCCCCTCAATGTTGAAAATCAAAAATTTTCTTTTTGCAAACGTTTGCCCATCGTTTGTCCACAAATGCCCCGTTGGAATTTTTGTTTGCCTCCCTCTAGTCTAGTTCAAAAGTTATAAGCAATTCAATTTTGGAGGGGCCAACTTTACACTGGCCCCCTCAATGTTGAAAAATCAAAAGTTTTCTTTTTGCAAACGTTTGCCCATCGTTTGCTCACGAATGTTCCGTTGGAATTTTTGTTTGCTCCCTTTTAATTCAGAAGGTCAATGTGAAGTTGGCCCCTCCAAAATTGAATTGCTTATAACTTTTGAACTAGACTAGAGGGAGGCAAACAAAAATTCCAACGGGGCATTCGTAGGCAAACGATGGGCAAACATTTGTAAAAAGAAAAATTTTAATTTTTCGACATTGAGGGACTAACTTCACACAGGTTTCACTTGCCCCGAAATGTATTGCTCGTCCGCATTCCCGTCCACGCTGCGCTTTCATCCGCGAGATACATAACGCTTCTCGCGTCGCCGGAGATAGGGATCTCGCGTCAAGCGACTTGTCGATGCAATCTTGCGAGTGCGATGCATATGCGCTCCTCGCAGGACGATGAGTCACGTCTGCCATACCGTGACGCATGCTGCATTATTTTTATGGTGTTCTTGCGTGGGCGCTATGATTCACGAGCCTACAGGCTTTTCCCGCTACCCCCATTCGAACTGTAAAGCATCCCTCGCCGGCACCACGACGTTTATGCGTCCCGCTCGCGTGAATGAATCGTCAGAAATCCCACGCGGACCATCGCGTACCACCGCCCTGGTTAATTATTCCAGGTGGTGCGCGCGATTTTGATTAGCCGTAAACGCATTCGGTGATCCTCGTGGGACGTATCGAGGTATTCGCCGCGTGTTACTCTCACTCGGGGAAATACGTTTGTTAGCGCCCAGCGCGATGACGGCGATTTATTCTGCTGTTCTCGCGAATTTATCGATTTCAAAACGGGGTTGCTTGCTATCACCGCGCTGATTCATGATCGTATCGTGTTGTTAATGCGCGATCAAACTGCAAATGTTTCAGTATTTCAGAAGTTTGTTCGCACTGAGGGAAGAAAATAGTTGGAATAACAATAATCTTACTATATTTTATAGTGAGTTTTGGCCTCAAATATATTTTTATAGTTTATTTAAACATGCAAAATATAGCAGAGTGAACACAGATTTATAGTCATCATATATTTCCTTTGTTATTATTACCATGTATATATAGTCAAGCATGCTAAGAATATAGTTACCAATATTTGCCAAATATTCCAATTGTATTGACTATATAAAATAGTTAATTTCTCTTACCATTCCATATATTTTATTTTATTATCTTTTGACTTCAAATGATTATAATTATTGGTAAAAATTTTACATGAGTCACTTATATAATACTATGCCTATATCGTAATTGTCACCAACATAAATGGTAACACTTACTATAAAAATGATATTCCTACACTGAGAGAAAAATTTATGATATTTGTGACTATAATGAAAAGTTAAATAATTATGGTTAGGTGCACCATTCTTATAGTTATTACTGCTATAATGTTAGTAATAATAACAAAAAAATAGTTATAGCAGTAATAACTATAAGAATAGTGCACCTAACCATAATTATTTAACTTTTCATTATAGTCACAAATATCATAAATTTTTCTCTCAGCGTAGCTAATAATCATTTACTATGTCATCATAGTTCCGAATACATTTTTCTCTCACAATCAGTGTGGTATTGTATAAGAGAAAAAGTGAACCGTACTGAGAGAAAAGTGTATGATATTTGGAACTATAATGACATAGTAAATGATTATTAGTTAGGAACATCATTTTTATAATAAGTGTTACCATTTATGTTGGTGACAATTACGATATATAGGCATAGTACAAGTAACCCATATAAAATTTTTACCAATAATTATAAACATTTGAAGTAAAAATATAGTAAGATAGAATATATGGAATGGGTAAGAGAAATTAACCATTTTATATAGTCAATACAATTGAAATATTTGGCAAATATTGGTACAGGTAACTATTATAGTCTTAGCATGCTTTACTATACCCATGGTAATAATAACAAAGCAAATATGATGACTATAAATTTCTGTTCACTCTGCTATATTTTGCATGTTTAAATGAACTATAAAAATATGTTTGAGGCCAAAACTCACTATAAAATATAATGAGATTATTGTTATTCCAATTATTTTCTCTCAGTGCGATATTACTGTCGGATATCGTTCCTACTTATAATTAGAAAATATTTCTTTACATTATACTAATATTGATATTACAATATTAAAGCAATCTTTAGTGTTACGAGGGAGAAAGAAAAAGATTATTACCAAGGTGTAACATAACATTTTTTCCCGTCTATTACATTTTCTTTTTCTTGAGACACTTGAAAGCTTTTAGCGAGAGACTTTCTATAATAATATTATTATAATATATTGTGTCTGCTTTATATAATGATGCGTATAATAAATATATGATCAAGAAGAAGCATATACTTGTGCATAACTTGCTCGGAATCTGTGGTTTTATTCTGAGTTTATAATCTTCTTGGTACAATAGAAAG
The DNA here is from genome assembly GCA_003063805.1 of Aphaenogaster ashmeadi. Classification (NCBI taxonomy): domain Eukaryota; kingdom Metazoa; phylum Arthropoda; class Insecta; order Hymenoptera; family Formicidae; genus Aphaenogaster; species Aphaenogaster ashmeadi. Next base: position 71,700 of record NJRQ01000345.1, on the reverse strand, counting down.
ACGAAGGAATACGAACATATCTATACTCTCACCCTTCCAAAGTACGAACTCGCATGAATATGAATCTCGTAACTTGGAGGTAAAGGAGGTAACTCGTATAAGTGAGGAAAGTTAATAAGTTTTATCCATCTCGAAGTGGCGCCCCTTATCCCCTAATGCAAACTCTTAGAGAGAGTGAGAGAGATCAAATTTAAAATCTGACCATAAACTTGCTATTTTTATGCATACAAGATACGCGATGTTCTTACCCCAAATTTTTCGAGCGTGAATTTACACTTCAATTTATTTTTACGATCCATATTTTTACGGTGCTTCTGCCTACATTACTTCCTATCACTCTTTCCGCGATGTCCCCGATCGCCCGGCCGAGATCACCCGGCCGGAGTCGGTGCACTTTTGAAGACGAGACAGATGATCGACCTTGAGGATCCATCTCCGATAAATCTGGAAATTACCGGACGAGAGGCGTCAGCCACGCGACTCGCCCGGCTGACTTCGAGAGCACTAATGCATCGATAAATCTCGTGGCGTTTCAAGGCGTCCATTCAGCCAACTGACACATGCTGCACGGCTTCGACGCTACATGCATGTGTCCGCTACGCGTGTGTAGCCACACGCACGTGTCCCGATTCCGTCACATTTCCCGTTGGCGCCTAACATTTTTCGTTCGCACTTAGCGGCGTGGGGTCTCTTTCCCTCGGACCGGTCATCCGTAGCAGGAAATTAATGAGAACGAGGAAGCGGCTAGATCAAGGAAAGCAGTAGAAAAAAGATTAAATAACACATATTCAGAGACTTTGTTAAAGAAGTGCTTTTTTTACAGAACAATCGATCTTTTTGTATGACACTATCAATTCCAGATTTAAAGATAAAATATCACAAAGATATTTAAAATGAAGATATCACTATCGTTTGGTAGATCACGAAGCTGCACGGAAAGAACGGTTTTGCTAAAGTATCTAAAAATTTGGCCAGATACAGATCTAAATAATTTTGTTAGACCATCAAAAGTAATTGTGTAGGACACTCAAACATGATGATATAATGCAAAGAGTTTTGATATTTTAGCAACTATTTTGAGCGTCCTACATAATTATTTAAATGGTCCAACAATTTTCAGATTTGTATCTGGCCAAATTTTTAGATACTTCAGCAAAACCATTCTTTCCGTGTGCATTTCGCCAAAAATTGCCGCTTCAATTAAGATGGAATTCTTCTGTGTTCATAGATCTGCATCGGTATTTCGACCGCGGATCGCGCGGCGCGTTCGGCACGCGCGAGAATAACGCGGCGTGTAAAGCGACTAGAAAATAACAGCCGAGAAAGAAGGCAGCGGAACACAGACGACGGCATCGCGAGGAACGAGGGATGCCGATGGGGGACGCCGTCGTTTCGCGTTTTCTGGCGCCGAGAATCCAGCATTCCCGAATTCTTCGAGTTTTCGCGGCCGTTCCTTTTGCCGTTCCGTCCGCGCACGAGGCATAAAGCGATCCTTTCTTTTTTTCTCTCTTTCGACCGCTCGCTTTTAACCCGACGCGAACGGGCCGAGAGAGATATAGGTACCATCGACGCGCAGGAGAAACAAACGAAAGAAGCCACGGCAAAGTGGCGAAACAACTTATTAATTTCAGCCATCGTCAAAACTTATATGAAGCGCGCTAATCGGATGTAAGTTACAACGTTTTCACATATCAACTCTGTTGAGAGCTGTTACTTTGTGTGAAATATGAGGAAAATTAAATCATACGAGGCACTATATTTAAAGTTCAAAATGGTGAGCTTTATTCGGATGCAAAACGAGAAGTCTCATCGTGCGACTTGTTCACGAGTGTGTTCTTATTATATATGCAGTAAATCTCCATAAATAGTAACACTATACATTTGGTTGCTCGTCTAAAATTGTTTTCGTTCAAATTTATATTATAATTAATATATGATAATTTTATAAAAGCGGTAATAAACCCGATAAACGATTTTTCATATATAAACAAATATAAACAGATATAAATATATGTAAACATATATAAACATATATAATTATGTATAAAATATGTCCATACATAAAATTTTTCATATATAATTATATATAAATGTATAGAAAAGTTATATATGATTATATATGGACATATTTCATACATAATTAGATATGTTTATATATGTTTATATACACATGTTTATATATGTTTATATACAGTAGCGCTCGAAAGTCTTTTGACAAATGGTTTTGTGTGAATTACTTTATTAATACCAATACTATTCATATATTAAACTTTGTAATATAATCTTTGCATATAATAACACATATGTTTATAACAAAAATATATCTTCGCAAATATTAATAAATATTACATAAACAACGTAATAGCCCTGTTTACAAAGTAACGCATGAAAACTGATTGTCAAAAGACTTTTGAGCGCTACTGTATGTTTATATATGTTTATACATGTCTATACATGTTTATACACATGTTCATATATGTTTATATATGAAAAATTTTTTACCGGGAAGCGATATATTAAATCTTATACAGACAAATTTCCGCAAAGGATAAAGCCAGTAAAATTGTATATTTACGAATTAGCATTTTCAACTTGTATATATTTACTTTTAGATATAACACGATATAAAAATAGATCTAATTGGCAATTATATCACACTTTGCGTTACTATGTTGTTACGACATCAGTGCCTTTGAGAAGTTCACTTAGACACTGCTTTGAAGTCACATTACTAGGTTTTCCGAACTTCTTGGAAACTCGTGGTATTTTGGGAACTTTTATCCCTCCAAAATTTAACATAGAAATAAGAGCCTTTTATTTTTACTCGATAGGAATGTGAAAATATGATAAAGCGGCGCTCACTTTCGTCACATAAAATTAATTAACTTATTATATTTACTTCTGAGAGAGAAGCTTTTAGAGATAAGTTTCGAATGAGTGTATACAAGATCGCATAAGAATGATTGAAAGCCACCAGAAACCACATCGGCGTCGCGAGAAGCATTAGACGGTGCATTATGCAATTTTCGTACCAGTGGGGGAGGGTGAAAACTCGGAGGACATCGTCGCGGAGCGACACGCCGCACAGTGGGCAAAATTTGAAAAAAAGGAGAAATAAGTGCTTTTGGCTAAAATCATAAAATCTTTAATATTTATGTATTATTGTCGCGTAAATAAATTTCGTATTAATTTAAATGTTATGACGTCAAAAAATTCGTTAATCAGTTATTTTTATCATTATACATTTTATCAGTTATACATATTTCATTGTTTTTTTAATACTAGTAATTTATTTCCCCTTTTTTTTTCAAATTTCGCCCACTGTGCGCCGGGACGATGTCGCAAGCGCGCATCGTGCTAAAGAGGTATCGGAAAAGACCAAGAGAAGCTGGAGCGAAGCTCGCTCGCGGAGGAGCTGTGCGGCGGAATGTCGCGATTTCACTCTACGAGATTGGACCGAACATTCGCCGGCCGGCATCGCCAAAATAGAGGCATGCACCTGTCCCGTTAGAAAAGGAAGAGTCTTCTACGCCTCTTCCCGCTCTTCGTATTCCCCTATTCCTTTTTCGTCTCTTCCTTTTCGTCCTTTCGCTTTACCCGTCTGCTCTCCGCCGTTCTGCCTACCTCATTCGAAACTTCTCCTCTCACGCGCTTTCCTCTCCCTCGGTTTCGTTTCGGAGATTCGTTCCTCGTCGTTCTCGCCATGTCCATTTCGCCATGCTTCTCTCTTTCTCTCTCCCAGTCCTCTTCTAGATAGAACTTCGCGGCTCTTCTCTCCTTCGTGCGTGACGCTTCTCTTCGCGTTGCTCTCTGTCTTCTTCTCTCTGCACGCTGTTTGGCCGTGCACGTCGTAACGCTATTTCTGTCGACGCACGCTGCAAACGCCGTAAGTCGCTTAGCGCACGTTGGACATCGGGTACGAAGCGTCTGACGTTGAACTTCCAATAAAATGGGGATCAAAGTACCGAGGCACCTGGAGTTACATCAATTCACTTAACACCTAATAACACTTTTCCATTGTACTCTTTCATATGTTGAATGTCACTTATTGGCGGATGAATTGTCATATTATACTTTTGGTATCAAACCGGCGAATCTCAAGCTACGTGCTTAAAATATCGAATCGAGCTTAATTCGATAAGAATTATTATAAGACTACTATGACTAGTATTTATAGTCGCTTCTTATATTTA
>NJRQ01000345.1:47855-60004 GCA_003063805.1 Aphaenogaster ashmeadi | reverse complement strand
TTCACGGCGACAAGACGCCGTCACGTGTATCCACCCGCGTGTTCGCGCGCACGCTCGGAATCCAGTTGCATGGGTTGCATCAGAAATGACAGGAACGTAAAAGCGGCTTCTGCCGCCGAACATCACATCGAGTTCCCTGCGAAACAACGAGCCTCTCGCATTTCTAATTCGCAGACGACAAATCGCAACGATGGCTTCCGCCGGTGAGTATGATACGCGCTAATAACGCGTTATCACGACAGTGCGCAACGACGCGGCACTGATCACTAGCGTGATGACAATAGCGAGTTAATATTTAATTAATTACGGATTATTAGCGGGGAAGGATGAAGGATCGCGTGGCAACCGACAGAATCGCTATTCGCTGCGCCATGTCGTGTACTCATTTTGTCACTCGACAATTAATCCCAGCAGGTGCAGAGCAGACGCACCGGCATCAGTAACGTAGTTAACCAAGCGCGCATGTGGGGCAGTAAATGCGTTGGTGATTGTAATAATCGTTAATGCTAATAATAATTTAACAATCAAAGTGCAGAGATCTGAGATTTTTCCCAGAAAAATATATAATATTATTAGCAATCTTAAATCTTCCATATTGTTTTTTGTCTTTTTTTTATTACTTGGTTCGCTGTCATAGATTCGGAGCTACTCCCCCCCCCCCCCATCCCGTTTGTTGTGTTTCAGTTGCATCTTCGGCATTTTGGAAAGCAGAAGCTGCGAATCGTTTATCGCCTGACGATCGACGACAGATATACAGCCTTGGCCAAAAGTATAAGGCACCTATATTTTAATCATCTATCTATTTATATTTTATGTTACCCTATACTTTTGGCCAAGGCTGTATATAAACAAACCAAGCATTGCTCTGCGCAACGAAGCTGAAAATTTAGCGAAAATTGGACAATATTATTCGCTGAAAATATTTTCTGCCTTTAACAAAATATCGTCAATCGTCATGTACGCGAATGTTTGGTTATGCGTGTTTGCTTTGCATTCGGTAATCGGTTTAGCTGCACTTCTCCGCGCGGCGAGGTGTTACATCCGTGGGTTGAAGAGGGTCGGAGGAAGGTGCAGCGGGTGCAGCTGAACGGACGTCTGCCAGCTGCTCGAGATGGCGCGCGCGTTTTGTTTTGGCGGGAAAGTCGCGCGGTAGTTTCCCGTTCGTCGTTTGTGTGCGTGTCGTTGCCACTTTGTCGAGCTGGAAGACTTCGACGGCTTTCGGAACAGTATTTTCGCCAGGAATCTCAGCGATCGAATTACGTCGAGTTCGATGATCGTTGTGGCTTGATTCGCATTGATTTAGACGTCAGCCGGTTTCGAATCGCAAGCGAGTAAACACCCGTGTGAAAATCCGTTGGTGAGTGAGAGAATGTTGCACGTAATGTTGACTGATAAGTGACGTGGAATTGTTCAATTGTCTGATTGATCGCTGGAAATTACTTTATCAAGTTACTGCTGCAAGGTGTCTAATTATTTTTCTCTCGAAGTAGTGAGAAGGAACACCAAGTTGTTTGCGTTAAACAATGGAGACAATTCTATTGTGTTATTGCTTTGTTTGTGCTGCACAAACATTTTCGACTTTCCAGCTTTAATAATAAGTTTATTTCAAGACAGTGAACGATTATTTTAATTAGATATTCTCTGTTTCCAAGCATATGACTCAAACATTCTTATTTAAATGCTTGAAGCACATGTGTGCTTCAAAACTCAGTAAATTTGGATTTACTCCAAGAAATGCGAATAAATAATAATATAAAGAACTCATTTTGAATGTTTCACTGATTAGAAAGCGTTGTAAACTATGCTCTTAGTAACTGATAGATTCTTAATGTCATTTATAATACAAATGATAAATGAAGAATGCAAGACGAGATTAATGTGAAATTTGTTATATTAATTTGATAATATCTATAGATTTACATAAATTACACATATATTTAAAAAGTTTAAAAATTAGGATAAACTAAACTAAAAATTAAGGTATATATAAAAGAAGCCTCACTAATAGGATAGGCAGTGAATGTGTCCTAACTGATAATAAGAAGATATTTATTAAGAACAATACTCTTTCTCCAGATATAATTGTTTGAGAATCTTCTATCTTATTTAAAGTATAATGTTACTGTTTGCATTATGATAAGTCATATTTTTTACTAAGCCAAGACTGTGGTCGACTTGGTGCTACAAATGCTTCCAAGCGTTCAATTGACCAATCAGAACAAATTGAACAATTCTACTAATTGTCCAATCAAATAATGACCTTGAAGCATTTGTAGCACTAAATGGATTACAGTCCCTAGTCGATTTTCATTACGTTTTTAGTACTAGGTAGTAAAGTCAAGTGCATTGTCTGTTCAGGTAAAGCAGCTCTTGAAGCCTTCATCAAAATGTCTGGCTCGATTGGTAAATTATACAGACGTCCCTTCACTGTATGCGTGGAGGGCAACATAGGAAGTGGCAAAACAACGTTTCTAGGTCACTTCAAGAAATTTGACAATGTTACTGTATTAGAAGAGCCGGTTGAGCTTTGGCGTGATGTATCTGGGACGAATCTGCTGGTGAGATAAAAAATATTTCTGTTAAGTTAAAACTTGAGAGACAATCTAATACACAAACATTTAATATTTTTATTGTTTAATCTTACTTATTTGTGAAAACTTGACTGCAACAGTGATAAGAAAATGTCATGTCAAGTGATTATTTAATACATAAAATATTATTGAACACGATAAAACATGCATTTTATTTTATTTTTATTTAAAAATATCTTGAATTTTTATATATCATACAAATATTTGCAAAAAAGTCAATATCCTACAACTATGAAAGTATATTTTGTATATTTTAATATATAAAATATTATTGTGCTTGTTATTGTGTAGATCTACATTAATACTGATAGGAATAATGGACATCGCAAAAATATATTTCAGGAATTAATGTATAGCGAACCATCTCGTTATGCCTTCTTGTTCCAATCTTATGTACAATTGACTATGCTCCAATTGCACACTTGTAAGACACCTTCGCCATACAAAATTATGGAGAGGTCTGTTTATAGTGCAATGTGCTTTGTCGAAAATTTGAAACGTAAAAATGTACTGCGTGACGTTGAAGTTACTGTCTTAGAGAATTGGTATGATTGGTGCTTGAAAAATGCCAATATAGAAACCGATTTAATAGGTACATATGATCGTATGGATTTTATGAGAAATTATTACAATTGAAGAGATATTTATATATCTATTTATTTATCTGTTTTTTATTTTTTGTTTTGCTAAATAGTGTACTTGAGGACGACACCTGAGATCGTATACGAAAGAATGAAACAACGAGGTCGGAAGGAAGAGAATGCTATTTCGTTGGAGTATCTGAAGCAAATCCATCAGATTCACGATGACTGGCTGTATCATCAAACTCTAAAGCCGGTGCCATCGCCAGTTATAACCATAAACGGTGATCGAGAACTCTCTGAAATGGTGGAGGAATTCGATAAATGTAAAAATGAAATCTTCAGCAAAGTAATAGACGATAACGATGTAAATAATTATTACAGTATCGACAAACTATGATTACAGTATCGACAAACCGCGTGCTACCCGAAATTAAAGCTGGTATCTCCGATTAAATCGCAGAATAAAATAATGATTAATTTAAATATGATTGAAACAAATGTCATGCATTTACACTGATTAATTATTACATACAACTTTGTATTTTGTATTATTTTAATTTTGCTAGCCGCATTTATTACTTTTAATATATATATATATTTATTACTTTTTAAATTTATAGTATGTTAAACGCGATACGTAATTATTTCACATCAAAGGATTAATTTTACATTCTTCTGTATTCAAATTACAAAATTAATGCATTTTAAATTATTAACGAGAGATTTATGTCTGACTCATTACATATTTAATTGAATTATTATTGACCAAAATGTTAACATTTTACATAATTTTCTACATTTAAATAAATCTTTCGTAGCGTTCTAGATATAATTAGGTTTTTTCATCAATGAGTACAAAATAACATTAATATCAAACAATTAGGAAATCGTTTGATATTAATGAGTATAAAATAAAATTAATATCAAATGATTATGAATATCTATGAAGATATTGCGTGAGGGATGATAAATTATTTATAAAAAAAAATCTGTTACGAAAGTGCGAGCGTGATTATATCAAAATATATTGAATATATCCAAAAATTTTTTATGTAATGTTGCATTTTTTTGTAAAAGTTTGAAAGAAAAAAATTTATAAAAACATACGGAATATTTATTAATTTATTTTAAAAAGTCCAAAAATTTAAGAGTATAAGGATAGGAGAAAAAATATTAATCTAAAAAAAGTAAAGAAAAAATATATTTATTGTAGGACGTAGCTGTATGCACATGTGCATACATTTTAATTTTAGATAACGTTAGATTTGAATGTGTAACATGACGTGTAACTAGATGTGTATGTCTCGAATTTAAATGAACTAGGATGAAAGAAATACATAATATTTAGAGAATTACATATTTATTCCTATTAGATTTTACAAAATGGATTAGGGATAAGTATAAAAAATGTATGTATGTATACACACACATTGCAATATTATGTGTAGACATGTGTATCGCGTAAAGATTCGTTCATAATGTCCTCATATTATTAACCAGATCATGTTCCTGCTTGAAACGCAGGCTCATTACGATTCCGTACAATGCTAAATCGAATGCTGAATGCGAATTAATCCAGTCAACAATATTCTTTCGGCTTAGACGAATGTAAACGACCTTCGCAATCGGAATGGTGCATATACCGTGTGTCTATAAACTACGCGCTAAAATACGATATGTATAAAAACAATGAAATGCTATCTTGAGTAAAAAACATCACAATCATTCGCGTAAATGTATGTACAAGCGCTAGATAGAGATTTTTATGTGTCGCGCCTAACTAAGACGGATTCTTGCGAGCTGCAACCAATCGCTCGACGCAGTCGTACTCCTGGCAAGACCATAGTATGCTAACTAACGTGCCAAGTTGAGCATCTCGTGTATTGGCTTGCTTCCAATCAAGCAATAGCTGATAGATCACCTGAAATTATCATATATAAATGAATTTGTAAATTTCATATGAAATATTTAAGTACATGAATAATACTTAATGTTTTATTATAGCAATAGATCTTGAACCGATTGAATTTCAAATATCTTGTTCAAACAAGATTACAGTCTGATAATTGCGAAGATCGATGATGAATCATCCGGAATCAAATATTTGATTCTTAGAATTTGATATTCACCTCGTCGATACCCTTGTGCCTAAAATTCTCTTCGAATTGCTCGATCTGCCCGTCCGAATACGAGAGTCTCCGCGCGATATCCCGCCATCCGTGCCCAACGTGTGTTTTAATAATAAGCATGTCATCGAACCCGAGTTCCTCCTCGCACGTGCTCAACTCCTCCACATTCTCGGGCATCGACCGATACTTGGGCTTCGACCACGAAGCCGTATCTGACTGCGCCGCATTATTGTTCGCCGGGTACTGGTTTACATTGCATATGTAACTCGTGCGCGAGCCGATCTTTACCCCATTGGAGTTGACTATGTTGTAATTTACGATGTTCGTGCCTTGTGCTGAAAATTGATTTCAGAAAATCATTGAAGAATTACCGATAATATCGCGAATCCATAATTACTACATTTGTTTAAAAAACGCCGAGATGCCGCAACAAAATCTTTTCGTGATACAAATCTGTCGCATTCGTTAAACACTTACATTAAATATTCATAATCTTGAATACGGCATTTCGATTGATCATTAGACAAAAATTTGCCTTCTCTGCGGATAGTTATCGCGTAACTGGGGCGCCTAGATAACAAGTTTTAACTCCCTGATATCATCACTTGATCTGTTTCAATTGAAACTATCGTATACGTCGTCGGTGGCGTAGCCGGGGGGGGGGGTTAAATCCCCCCCCCCGAAATTTTGGAACCAAATATGAAAATGAAAGGTTTGAAAGCCGAGAGAGAAATGAAATGGTAAATGCTTTAAGGTCTTAAGAAAATGTCCAGAACGCGAATATTGTTATCTTATTTAATTAAAAAACTTGTGAGTTGTTCTGTGATTTTAATTTTTTAAAAATCCCCCCCGAAATAAAATCCTGGCTACGCCCCTGTACGTCGTATTAGTTATCCTATCGCGGTGAATAATCCCGAGATTTGAAATGGCGGAAGATTTGTATGACATGTAAAATTTCGACAGCTGTTATAGCATTACGATTCTGTCGCGATAATAAAAAGTCTCGTAATAAATTTCACGATATGAATTCTCGTATCGTCGATTCGAGGGCGAATCTTCCACGTCGTTACACGTAAATCCGCAGATGCGATTTAAAAGATTACGAATGTTTGTTCGCGAACGGAATAATTTATACTGCGGTTTTTTACGAATCAAGCACCAAAATACACAACAGCCGAAAATGGTATTTCGTATTCTTTTTTTTAATACCTCTGCAAATAGAAATCTGTATGCAGCTTGGTATTCCCCGAGTTTACTTGATCATGATAACATGTGCGAATGTGTTCAGTCGTAAAAATATTTATAACAGATATATAGGGTATTTTCGTTTCGTTTAATTCAACTCGACTTTGGTAAAATCGCGGTATCTGTGCGGCACGACTTTGCTTCTTGGTAATTCTTCTCCCGAATCGCCGTTAGGTAAATTATAATGTAAATGTACATCAATTTGTCGAAATGTCTAACACTGCGTAATCTCTTTAATCGCATCATGTCGTATTTTCATTTATGTAATGAGACTTATTCTCGTTTACAAAATTAAGACTAGTCTAGCAAAATGATCGTAAGATTATAATTATTACTAAAAATTATTATTAAAAAACTTTCAAAAATTCTCCGCGCAAATATAGTCTTTTTATTACATGCATATTAGGTGCTTGTCCATTTTTGTAAAGAAGCAAATATATTTTGTACACGAACATATTCGTATATCTTCCCTAGTTGTCACGAATTGCTATAATACCGCAGTAAGAAAACATATTTTAGATAAAAGTTACGGAGTGTAAAAAGTACTCGAATACGAAAAAAATTCCTAACGATGCTTCGTGTTAAAAATTACATCGTTTTTTACGGTTACACGATGACATTCTTATTACAACTTACTGTATTTGCTGTATTTCGGTTTCGTCTTTGTCCTTGGTCGTTTATACTCCTTCGAATCGCTCGTCGACCTCGTGTCGCCGAGGTCTTCAGGTTTTGTAAAATCGGTTGGTGTCGTTGGCCTTGCTTCATTCGGCATCGATTTTTGTTCCTCCGTCGACGTCACGTCGTCGCCTTGCTCATTTTCCGGGCTGGCGGGCATCGATTTCGGTTCCGTTTTCGTCAACTCCTCCGGGGTCGGTGGAAGATTGTGCGTGTAGCTTTCGATCCTGGTCCGCGGCGGATCCGGTTTCGCGTCCGTCGTCAACATTTCGTGAAACCGGCGCGATAGCTGGGACAAAATCGGCATTTTCTTAAACGCTCGATGTGCCTGCAATTGACATCTTAACATTAGAACGCTTTCAGGGCGATGTGTGTTCTGGAATTTTTTTGAATAAAAACAAAATATAAGCGTGGATGTTATGACGTCTACACTGAAAAAAATCCATGTATTTTTACATGGAAATTACTTGTTCAAAACCGGAAAATTACCCAATTATCACTGTAATTTTTTTTCCAGATTTTTTAAAGTGAAAATATATATTAATGGTAAAATGTAGGTGAAATTACTATTTTTATGCAAAAATCACTTGTAATTTCATGTGAAATCAAGCGATTACAAGTGATTACAAGTGATATTTGCATAAAAATAGTAATTTCACCTATATTTTACCATCTATATATATTTTCACTTTAAAAAATCTGGAAAAAAAATTACAGTGATAATTAGGTAATTTTCCGGTTTTGAACAAGTAATTTCCATGTAAAAATACATGGATTTTTTTCAGTGTACATCTTAATGAAATCTACCTGATTTATAAGTATTAAATAAAAGGAAGAGCTGCGTTTTATGTATTTTTCTTAGTAAAATTTACATTTGCGATCGGAAAAAAATGCGCGTTTAAGACACACGGTGTAGATCATGCGCTTTCAAGCTTCGCATTCATTTCGCACGTGCTACACGCGATATTTCTCAATGCCGCGACTAACGTCAAACCAGACATTCCTCCATTATTTCTCCTCCTTAAATAGATACAGCCAGTAATCAGGCGCAGCATTTTTCTTAGAGACTCGCACTCCCACATCGTCATAATGAAAAGTATGAAGCAGAGACGTCTGCAAAAGTGTGGAAAAACGTTTCACGAAAGTACTAAATCCCATGCGCAACTTTTTATGAAAATTAATTTATTATTTTCTCTACACGTATTTTTTTAATTTAATCTTAATAGTCCCTTATAATAGTACATATTTCAGACTATCTTTATTAATAAATCATAATGACAATGAAAATTGGAATGGTATCCCTTAAAAATGAGCTTCACGATACTTGTGTATTCGAGAATGAATAGATCTTTTTTCGTGCTCCCACGGACGTGCCATTATCGTAATTATATGCGATTATGAAATTAACGATCCACTTATACCCACGTACTTCCGGCGCTATTGTCAGATGTATGCAAACATGCATTACTCGCTTGCAGAGTATTCTTTGAGAATAAGTTCCGTTCTGCGAACAAGTATTAACAATATGAAATTGAAACGCTATTGTGCAATATTGTACTGTAATTGAATGTACAGGTGATTTCACATAAAGCGTTCGATTGAAAATTTAGAGTGCTATCAAAGACAGAAACCTGTGTGAAGCTGCAATATTAATATCCGAAGATCACAATTATTTGACAGGCAAATTAAAATTTTACAACTACTCATCACATCAATATATTTCCCAAATGTTACGAAGTCAAAAAGAAATTATCTCACGATTTGTACAATGGTAAGTTCTAGCATTCGTTTTGCAGATTTTTCCAAGTTCTCACACATCATACGATTTGAATATTGGTAATTCCTGTGTTTTGCCTTTTAAATATTAATTGATATAACAGTGTGAATAAATCCCACAAACATCGCGTTCGCGATTATCGTGCTTAGTAAGATTCCATCTGAGTCATTCGAGGCGATTCTTCTCGCGATCGATAAAAAAAAGTAACTGGAAATTCCGACGTTCTCCTCGGTTGCATTTCTGACCGTGATAAAAGAGCCAGAGATTACTGTGACCCCCCACGCGGCAGTTTCCTACATGCTTTGCCCCTGAAGTCTCTAAATACCGCTGTGTAAATATCTGGCGTGTAAACAATGAAATCTGGTTATCAGTTGATGCTCACTTCTTTCCATTTTTGATGGAAACCGACACGATTCTGCCGATCACTCGTATGGATATGTTAACTCGTCAATTTGTCAATGGATTTTTATTCCCGAGTTTTAATTCGCTTTGGAACACCTCAATTCAATAGATATCGATTTTCCTTTCAGATGGCTCAAAAGTATAAATAAAAAATATTTCATGATAGTATTTCATCTTAAAGCATATCTCCCACATAAGATACAGTAGCGCTCAAAAGTCTTTTGACAAATAGTTTTTTGTGAATTACTTTATTAATACCAATATTATATCATATATTAAACTTTGTAATATAATCTTTGCATATAATAACACATATGTTTATAATAAAAATGTATCTCCGCAAATATTAATAAATATTACATAAACAACGTAATAGCTCTGTTTACAAAGTAACGCATGAAAACTGATTGTCAAAAGACTTTTGAGCGCTACTGTATGTTATAGTGAAACATAATAATCTCGTTGCTCAACATCGCACCGTAGATTTAATTTTGGAAAGTATTCCAATAAATTTCCATTTAAATTTCAATATGATTAATAACATTTAATTTATTTCAGCCTTTGCTTACACAAAGTACTAATTAATTTTTTTGAATGTCCATCTCCGTTAAAAAGGCTACGAAAGAATGTGGTGTTTTTTTCAATGAGGTTTTTACCGTGAAAAAACCATTCTGGGGAATTTATTAGAGGATACACTCCCAAACTTTGAAGGCTTATGAAGCATCCTATACGTATTTTCGTCGACTAAAGCATAAATCTGTTCTCACTGCGCCGTACGTGCAAACTTCCCGGAATTGTGTTATTTGTACCGATAACGCTATTCCGTGTATGTACTTGTTATAGACGGCAGTATATTTTTAACCACAGACGTGGGTGTGAAAGCACTTGCAATTATGCGTGTATATCATTTGTTGAGATCCGGATGTTTTAGTCGATTCTAATAAATGGATAAATCTATTTATTTACAATATAAATCCTGTCGCAGTGTTACAATCTATATATAATATTTAATTCTATATAATATTCTCTCTCTCTCAATTTATGTAATATATTTAATAATATATGTAATATATTTAATAATATATGTAATATATTTAATAATATATCTTATATATAATAGAGCAGCGAAGTGTTTAACTAATGAGGGAAAAAGAAATATTTCTGCAATTTCTTTAATTCGCGGATTAATTAAAATTATTTTCTTTATGCTATCACATACTACTTACAATTTTTTGCAATCTAGAAAAAAGAGAAAAGGATGATTCCGCTTTCACTATCTTCTGCATGTTATTACACGACAATTTCTAATTTTACGATAATCCAAGAAGTATCTTCTGTTTTAATTAATAAGAGAACAATTTTGATTGTATATTCGACTATATTTTCTACATTCTGTTACGAACATGCGATGCTTCTTGTCGCTATCAGCTCAGCCGTGACCCACATGCAGTGTATCATTAGACGCATAAACATTTTACAAGTTTCACGTTGCGATGATAGACAGAAAATTCATCGCGATATTATGTAGGCTATACTGAAAGTAGTAAAAAAAGAATACTTGAACGTTTAATCTGGGATAAGCTCTCCACATATTCGATTGATAAAACCTCGTAGAAGAGTGCAATCTGTCCGACAAGTAATCGACAAGTGTAACGACCCGTCCATTTCATCAAACGTGTGAATCACTCGAGATATGCAGTTAAACAAGGACACTTGCTGTCCTCCACGATGCACTTTCTCTGCAACGCAACCTCCCTTCCGTAGAGAAACAACAATGGGATACACCGCACTGGATTTACATAGGTAAATATCTTCGAAAATGTAAAAACCTATAAATTTAATTTTTAACAAAAATATTTTGTCGACATGTATATCTTTGATGACATGTATCTGCGATTGTTATAGTTTCTATATTTTAGTTCTACTTCGAGAACTTTGCACTAAGCAACTGAGAGTTTTCTTTTGCTTCATATCTGTTTTTCAACGAATGTCGACATATAATATTCTTATTGTATCTCGAAAGATGAACAACATATTAACACTAAACCTACCACCGCCGGTCAAATGACCGTTTTTAAACTTTTGATTAACACTAAAACTACCACCGCCGATCAAATGACCGTTTTTAAACTTTTGATTTAAAAAATTCTGCATTCAATATTATCGCTTTTCCTCAATTGACTTCACGACTTTTTCTTATACATATAATCCGGTTCGGTAGAAATAGGTAGAATTTATATATATAAATTGTCGGTAGCTTTAGTGTTAAAAGAAAATTTTCAAAATCTGTATATTTAATTTCCTGTCTTCTGTTTTGTAACGAACGAAATAGAAAGCCGAGGAACTAATCTTTTTCGATTTCAACGCGAAAATGCCACATCTTTGTGTCGCAGATATCAGTAACGTTTCCAATTCAACATCGTTGTATCATCGGCGAAATGATATTTGTACGACAGCTGGATCAAGAAGCGCAATATTTTCAAGTGATAAACGCGCAGATATTAATTAAATTAAATAATTAATCGGCCGTTTTTTTAGTTTCTAAAAAAAACACTCCGATAAGGTCCGGCACATCTTCCCTTGTGTTAGCTTCGTGCGATAGTAAAATTTGTGCTTGCGGGATTATCGGTTTAAGCGCTCGGTAAGCAAACTCGTATTTTCGTATCTGCCGACGAAATTAATCGCGGCTTCGTGAATTTCAGATAAAGTACACGGACAGAATTTTCTCTTAAAATTTACCCTGAAA
>NJRQ01000345.1:0-41420 GCA_003063805.1 Aphaenogaster ashmeadi | reverse complement strand
GCTATTTGTCCACAAATTTCTAGTTGCTGATACGACTTTTTTCTCTGAGTGTACATATAGTTTTTTTGTCAACTTTTAAGATGTTTCAGCGATATTACCAATATAAATTCCATGTAAACAATGCGAAAGTAAAAGTGTAGTTGATTTTATTTAGCATCCGTGGTATAATTACGTCCGACGATTTTAAGCGACGTTGTTCTGACTCATCATACGCGCTTTTTATCGGACGGTCTGGAAATAGATTTCTCTTCGCGAAACAGTTCTATGAGAGTCCCTATCATTTCATCGTGTCACCGGCGAGCGCTGCAAAAATGTGTTTGCACGGTTCGGTGACAACAACGTGCATCATTCAAACGAGAGTGTGTACGTACGTACAAAACGGCCTTGCTACCTGGGTTTTCCAGCGGCAAAACCAGTTCCCGCATGGCTAATGAATTTGATAGCACACGACAGACAAGCGCGAAACGGAGGACAAGGCCTCTAACTTGCCGGTAAGTAATATTTCGTAGGGAAATTATCATGACATAACATTATACGGGATTTCTGTATTAATTTCGTGAATTCTGTAGATTTCATTTATAAATTTTAGTTATAATCTAAATTTGCATCATTTAATTCAGTGAAGTCGCCAAATTGAGCTCGATATTCTGTATCAGCGCAATGAAAATTTAGATTATAACTAAAATATATAAACGAAATCTACAGAATTCACGAAATTAATACGGAAATATTAAGACACATAGCTATTTAGCTTAACTTGACCAATCTTCATGATACAAAGCTATTACTTGACGTAGACGCGGCTCTTATAGTAGTCTATATCATAATCGTTTGTGTAATCTAGGGAAGATTATCAGGATCGATTGCCGAATTGAATCGGAAAAATAAACTTATATTTTACCGACTGGTTATTTCTGGTCTTTGACTAACATAATTTAACGTGACAAACTGACGACATATGTGCTACTTATCTCGATTCAATGATCCATTGTGTAGATACGTACACTGAGAAAAAAAGCTGTTGCTTCAATTAAAGTGGTATCACGGGGTGCCAATAACATCAATTGTATTATTATTACACCCAATGTCTGCATTTTTAAACCAATAATTCAATCATTGTTTTAATAATCCAAATATTGGGTCTATTAATAATACAATTGAATGAACTACTTATGTTTTTGGCACCCCGTGATACCACTTTAATTGAAGCAACAGCTTTTTTTTCTCAGTGTACATATTGATCCTTAACTATTACAACAGAATCAAACCTGACTCTAACGCAGGTATTTCAGAAAAAATACACGAGTCCTTACTTTGATTTTCTATAATTTTATTGTATTTTATAACTACTTAATCTCCATATTAACCCCTCAAGGATACACATATTAATTCACTCGGGCCTACGGGCACAAAATACCCAGTCGTAGTTTTTCGTTTATAATTTCATTCCTAATTCAATGTAGATCTTTTTTTTAAATTAAAGTTTATGCAATTCTGCGTAAAACGAACCCGTAATCGATTAGGTTTAATAAATCTAAAGCGGAAGTATTAATCATTGAAAAAAAGAAAAATTTTCGAATTTTCACGTTTTTTTATTCAATCTTCAATATCTCTGGTTCTAATTGACGAAAATAAAAATTTAAAAAAGCATTTTAAAGCGGAAAAGTAGTACTTCAACGATATGATAACCGTTTTTTGATTCAGCTTTTAGGCTCGTTTCTATTTGATCCTTATGCCACCCGAATTAAGTTACGGATCAAACGTACCCAGAGTACCCTTGAGGGGTTAATTATAAAAGCAAATCGTGGAAGGTCGAATTGTCGGAGTTGAAAAAATAAAGCAGCGTTTATTTAACAGAATAACATTGAATTTATCCAAATTAAACTGTAGCAATGGCAAGATATATATCTGGTTCATTAAGAACTGAAGATAGATTATGATCTTGTGTGTGTGAAGACTTTAATAGACATTTACTCGCAGATGCGTCTCGTTAAATACAGATATAATCTATCATAAATTCCTCCTTGGGAATTGCTAATTGACGGCGATTAAATAAAAATGTCGATATAGCTGAATTTAAATGTATTAAAACCGCAAGTCTTAAAACTGATGATGACTTGCAGAAATTGCAGATACCGACACAACAGATTGGCTAGAAAATTTGATAAACATCCGTTCTTACACGTGTAATTAAGTATACGTAAATGTGTGCAAGTCATCTCGTAGTCTAATTCAGATTTCTAATTGAAGCGTCTGCGAACAAAACATTAGGTAATAAAGAGTTATACTGTATATATATCAGTAACATCTACCGAATAATTATCATGTCACAGTATATCTTACTGGCAAAAGTACTATTAGTCGTAAATTTATTATGCAACAATTTAGCTGAGAAAACTCCGGTCTAAGAACATTACTTTTCGCGCTATGCGAGAAAAATACGAATTTAATCCCCTTTCAATATATTAATAATTTTAATATTAATAATTAATTAATAAAAATTTTATATTGATGTGATTCTAATATATTATATCAGAAATATTTATACTAAAGTGCAATATGTAAATACCCACAGGGAAAGAACGGTTTTGCTGAAGTATCTAAAAATTTAGCCAGATACAGATCTGAAAATAATTATGTTGGATCATCCAAAATAATTATTTTCTGATCTGTATCTGACTAAATTTTTTGATACTTCAGCAAAATCGTTCTTTCCGTGCAAGTTGTATTTTCTATAAAACGCGCAGGAGTTTGGAAAACGAAGTGTCTCGTGTGCGTCACTACATAATCGTTGTCTAACAAGATAATGTATGGAGTTTTATCTAATCGGTTTCTAGAAACGCCTATTAACATAAGTCATTAATAAAAATATTGTTTGCAAGTTTACCAGGCAATGCCTATTATTATAGTCGGTTTAATTTCAGTAGCTGTCATTCTATTTTCTTTCGTTAGCTTTATTACGAAAAATAAGTGTCTCTCATAAATCTCAGTTAATAAAGCAAGTCTATAATTTTCGAAAATCGAAATCTTGTTCATTACGAAGATTAGCTTCACCGTTATCACGCGGTTACATTCAACGAAACATAGAAACGTGGCCTCAGTACAATTTTCAATTCTGATTCATGTGAAAGAAAGTGCATTCCAAAGTGGATGCTTGGAATTCTTGGCACAACCAAACAGGACGGGACGATTTTGAAAGTTTAAGTGCATTGACAATTATCTGGTTAAGCGATTCTAACCAGCGATTGTTTGTCATTTCCTATGTAGCTATAATGTATAAGAGAAGAAAGAATAAAAATTGAAGAATGACTTAAATATAATATTAATATGGAGCATGTGACCAATCAAATTCTCTTTCTCCATTTTTATCAATTGCTTCACAGTTTGGAAATAAAAGGAACAAAAATGTTACATATCTGAATGGATTACACATATTCTATTTCAGTATCAAACCGCAGAACGACATTGACTATTTTAATTACAAGGTATACTACGTAGAGTAAAAAGAAGATCAGGACGAAACGAACGAAAACAAAACTTGTTTTCAAGATTGAAGACTCAAGATTAAACTCCGATATGGTAATGAATAAACGTCATAATTCCTGTTGCGTCATAATTCCACGTCATATTTGGCTAGCAGCTTTTCTAAGAGGTAACAATTAACACTAACGCTGTTTTATTATACTATTTTTTATTTATTATATATTATAATTGATATTGTTAACTTATTTTAGAATAAATTTTAATGTGCCCACGAAGAATGAATAGAAGTACTAATGTAGAATAAATTAATCCTAATCTAAATGCAGTTAACATCGGAACTCAGCCTGAGGCTAACATTAAATCTAATAATAATTTAATATGCGTGCAACATAGATACAGAATCGAAGAATCATATTTAGCGCTAAATTCATAATGCAACTATGAATAAAAAATGCCTACCAGAAACCGCGACGAGGAAGAAGAAGGACGATATAATGATAGACCTTAAGTCTATTCCAATTATAAAGTGTTGAAATATGCATGATAGAAGATAGAAGGCCAATATGATTTTTTTACAGTATTCTGCCTCAGATGTGACAAATAAGGCTATGTATATGATAATGCACTGTTTCACGCATGAGTAATAATTTATTCGTAATATTACACATTTGCTTGCCACGCTTTTTCAAGCAATAACGAGTAATGAAGCGAAGCTATTCAGAATTATACGGAGCAATTTATCTCCCATTGTTGAAACTCGATAAATAACGCGAGTGTTACATCCGACGGGTGGCATATCATAATTGATTTGCGCCGCGAATGTGAAACCTTATCGTTTATCGTGTCCCACTATCGTTTTTGCATTCTAGTGCAGCGACGAACGCAAATTGACTGTAAATACATGTGGATAATTTCCATATCAGGACGCAAATTGTCATTCATCATGCACGTGATACACGAGGGAGAGCGTTTACCGCGTATTGGAAACGGAGAAGATTCTTTGCTGCGGGAAAATTCTGTGAAGCTATAGAAGATGTGCAGAAGTGATAATCATATCGACGGTAATTTGTGGTTGTAAGTAAATTATTCTTCAAGTCAATGTTCATACACGGAAAGAACGGTTTTGCTGAAGTATCTAAAAATTTGGCCAGATACAAGTCTGAAAATAATTTTGTTAGTCCATCAAAAGTAACTAAATAGGACGCTTAAGCATAATGATAATGCTGCAAAAAATTTTGATATTCTAGCAACAATTTTGAGCGTCCTACACGAGGGGTAAACCGCTGACCAAAATTGTGTACACCAATGCCTAGTAATGCCCAAAATTGGGCATTACTAAGTACACAAAGTACACAAAAGTACACTAAAAGTAGACAATTTTTGGGCATTACTAGTGAATTTTTTATGTAATGCCCACTAATGTGCCTTAGTAATGCCCACTAATGCCCCAAATCTGTACACCGCAATGCCCTCAGCGGTTTACGCCTCGGTCCTACATAATTATTTTGATGGTCCAAAAAAATTATTTTCAGATCTGTATCTGGCCAAATCTTTAGATACTTCAGCAAAATCATTCTTTCCGTGTAGTAATTTCAATAGTTCATATATGTATATATATATATCCCACACGGAACACAGCGTCCATTAGACGTCCATACAACCTCTAATAGAGGTATAACCTCTAATAGAGGTTGTATGGACGTCTAATAGAGGTATAACCTCTAATAGAGGTTGTATGGACGTCTAATGGACCTATGTTCTGTGTGGGATATGTACACAACCATACACACATGGGTGCCCTAACAACTTTTTTCAAGGGGGGGGCAGAGTGTAAATACACTTAGGGGTTCCATTTTTGTAAGGCTCTGCCAAACGAACGTTATTTAATATTTTCAAATAACATTTTTCAAAGAAATATTTATGCAGATTTTTATTTTTAAGTGTATAAATTTCAAATAACAATTATCTGGTTGTCAATCATAAAATCATTCTAAATTGAAAAAATTAAAATCCAGGGGGGGCATATGCCCCTCCTTGCCCCCCCCCTCATGGGCGCACATGCATACATATCATCGCTTATCACAGACGTCTACAATGCAGGTAGTTTCTTGCGAAGAAAAGAAAGTATGAAGATATCCAAATGTCTTTCACACATTTAAGGAATGGAGGGTCCCAAGTTCTCGAGGACTTCAGACTCACAATCAGAGTTCTACGTTATTCTGGGAAATGCGCACAAGTGAAGATCCGCAGAGATCAGAGATCTATGATGATCGTACTCACCTTGCTGCCGAGAAAAGTTGAGCGCTCTGGCAAATCGACGTTTCTCGCAGACGTGATCATGGAATCGCTTGACAAAGATCTGCTATTGTTGCTGCTGTTTCCGCCTGTCTATCTCGACGCACGAAAACCCACGTCGCACAACTCAACTCGCGCGTTGATCGTCAACGACTGAGTGAGTACTGGTACTGACTAGTGACTGGCTCGTGCGGCTGATGACGAACGCGCCGCGTACTCTGTGCGAGCCGCGTGACCGACCGCGTGGGGAGGTGCACTCGCCTTGTTTTTTTTACGAACTTATCAAGCAATCTGTATCAGCAAAACTTGTACTTTTGAATAAAATTCTTAATTAAAAATTTTTATCGTTTGTTGCGGAAGAGAAAGATTAAATCGGAGACAACGAATAATATAACGAGAAGATTTTGGCTATTCTACTGGTTGAATGAATCGCTGATTAAATTAATTGCAATTTAATCGAAAAAGCTGTAAAAAGTTGTAAAATGAAATATATCACTTAAATGGTTACAAAACGACAGATTCTACTAGATTTCTGTAGTCAATGTTTTATTATTATTCTGTTGGCAGATTGTGTCATTTTTCTGTTATTTTTTGTCCACACATATTGTAAAATAGATGTTTTGCAAAATCTGTTTTTGACAGATTTAACTATTTTTAAATTGTTATTGTTTTAATATATGTTTATAATTATATGTCGCTGTGAAGATGGCTCGAAACGAGACCGAAACGTTCGTTGTTAACACACTGATGTATTAATGAAGTAAATATATCTTTATTCAATTATTATAATCATTGCGCACTAATTAATTACCGCGCTGTCACTCTCATTTGTCCAGTTTTATTATTATTAAATTGTGAGAGTCCCTTAGAATTAATTTTTATTTATTTAATTATATCATATATTTATAATTAATTCAAATTATATCATATTTACAATTAAATATATATACATTTATAATTATAAATAATTTTATCTATTCTCAATACCTATCTCTGCATTGCACAGGTGTGCGTTTTATTGTTCTGATTTCTTGTCCAAAAATAACTTCTTGATAAGAAGAGATACATATACCTGTATGTATATATATGTTACCGTAAATACCCGAAATCCGTCATTTCGCGTTCTCACTAGTAAAAACCCGAAATATATATATATATATATATATTATATACTTTTCGGGCATTTACTTAGTAAGAACGCGAAATGACGAATTTCGGGTATTTACGGTAACATCAAAAAATTCGCTCTAGACACGAGGAGGAGGAGACAGTAGATACGCCACTGATCCAAACGATATGTCGAAGGGAACACGCGAACGAACATGCGCGAGACGCAACGCGAGCGAAATAATGCGGGAAAATACGGATTCGGAGGCCTTTTTCCAAGAGTACACGATATCGGAAGAAACCATGGCGAGACTCGAACCTATCAGGGAAGCGATGAAGGATAACATCGCCCAGGCTAATCCGATGTGGAAAGTGATAGCGGGACAGGTTAGAATTGCACGAGATGCACATGTTAAGCGTGTCTACAATACGTGGAGTAAGCGTGGAGTAAGAAGTAAGAGTAAGAGGGAGCCAATCATAGGCGCTGGAGTAAGGGCATGAGCGAATTAAATTTATTTTATTTCCTACTCCTACTCTTATGCCGGGTCTACAATGAGTCGTTAGTCGTTAGTTGGAAGCAAATTGACCAACCACAATCGATTATTCGAGGAATACTCGACTGTGGTTGATCAATTTGCTTCCGACTAACGACTAACGACTCATTGTAGACCCGGACTTACTCTTACGCTTACTTCTATTGTAGACAATAGGTTTGTTTTCTTGAATTGGCTGCACTAGTCCAGAGTTTATCTTTTTTACTCCACATTAGAAGTAAAAGATAAACTCTGAACTAGTGCAGCCAGTAGACCTATTCTGTAACTTTTAACGACAGTGTTGTTATCATTACGTTGTCGTTGCGCAGCTTTTTTATTCTATATTATACCTGTGCAACGACAATGTAACGACACTGTCGTTAAAAGTTACAGAATAGGCCTACAGTTCAGGAACAGAAAACACACCTTATGAATTACAGTCTCTAAATGAAGTTTGCATAATCATTATTTAATTTTTAAACTGACATCACCAACTTGGTACTTACACAAACATGAAGTAATTATGGAAACAAAAAATCACTAATATTATGCTACTTCAAGTTCTATATACAGAATATTACATAAATATTACAAATGTATTATTCGATGTAGAATGAAAAAGAAATATGTTCGGAAAGCGATGAAGACAGTGGCGATAATGATGAGCCAAACAACAGCGAATCACAAATAATGTGTGAACAATCAGTGACATTACCGTCTACTCAATTTTACTTCACGCAAGCCGAGAGAATTGTAGAACCGAAGAAATCTGCTGTCGCAGTGCCACAAAGGAGTGATATTTTAGAATGCGTCTGCGAAAATTTAGAACGAAATAACGGCAGGCTAGACTTCACCCAGTTAGAAAACCTGTCCGATGAAGATCTTGTCCCATTGGTGGACAAGATGGCAGGAAAATTAAGTGCCAAGGGTATTTATAATTTGTGTCAGTCGATGAGTGATATGACTATCGAGCAGAGAATGAAGTATCTCAATATTCTTTGCACACATCTGTTGCTACCAAAGGTACTAATGGCACATTACTGGTTTTATTGAATATTTTTTCCTCATACCATTAATTATTATTCAAATTGCATTCATAGATAGTCGAACTCGAGGAGCCGTCTCGTTTATTGTCATCTGCTATTGTTGAATGCATTAAAATATTTCCTGATGAGGTTCAGCAATTTATATTTGTTCCTATTCTCAATACTGATTTGAAGGACATAACGTTGGTCAGCACCATTATAAATACACTTGACCAGCAAAGGAAAACAATTTTCTTAGAGTACGTTTCACACAGTAACATGATATATAATTTCAATACAAGATTTATAATTATTCTATAGTACTTAGGTGAAAATTATGCATAATAATATTTTACTTAATTCTAAAAATTAAATCCAAAAGCAGATTTAATAATTTTCTTATATTCTTTGCAGAGAGTTTCTTGCATATGTCAAGGAATTGAAATTATGGCACATATCTGTACTGCATAACTTTTTATCTATAAAACTGGACCACAACATGATTGATAAAATTGTCAAATTATTCTCGGGGAAGGCATTTCATTATTCCAAAGATAAGAACTTTGGAAAGCTTGTACTGTCATTTTTAAAAATTAATACAGCACTATCTGAAGAGCAGAAAAGTATAATGGCTGAAGTCGCCGCCGTCAATGAAACATTATTCAAGAAACCTATAGAAAATATTTTAAGGAATATGTAATCGCTAAATTACACCAGTAAGGATGCGTACAATTGTCTAGTTTCCTCCAACTAATGAATTTGTATATATATTTAGGGATTAACGTTTTTCTAAGTTATTATATAGCACAATTCTTTTTTTATAATGATTTTTAAGTGTATTTTTAGATTTATGTTAATAACATTACAACTTAATTATAATTTATTCGAATCCCAATATTAATTAAAATTTGTTCAAGCATAATTCCTCTTGAAGATTTTCTATTTTTATTTCTAGCATACAGATCCATCTGCACATTGATTTTTCTTTCATTTTTCATTTCGTTTTATACAAACGCTTTTCTAGCTCTGTCAATCGTAATTCTTTCGTCATTTCTTGTTCATCTTCTATCTGAACTTGCTCCTTAGTTTTTTACATACTTGTGCTGCTTTAAGAGTGAGGGAGATCGCACTGTGTTTGCCCTGATTTTTTTGATAATGTGGTCTCCGTTTGGCTTCTTTTCGCACTGAATTATTATCTATTAATAAAGCAAAGTACTCATAATGCTAATTTACTAAGAGCTCGATGCAGATATTAATAACTAATCTAATTTGATGAAAGACGATGCGCGCGAGATACGACTCCGTGCGCCGATCAGCTGACCGAAGATTTTTCTATTCGAAAG
This sequence comes from Aphaenogaster ashmeadi, assembly GCA_003063805.1. Taxonomy (NCBI): domain Eukaryota; kingdom Metazoa; phylum Arthropoda; class Insecta; order Hymenoptera; family Formicidae; genus Aphaenogaster; species Aphaenogaster ashmeadi. Next base: position 31,634 of record NJRQ01000345.1, on the reverse strand, counting down.
TTCGAATGACAGTTCACATTATTGTCCCGAGGCAACATACGATTCTCACGTAAGGACCAGTGTCCGTTGACAATTATTCGCAGAGGCAGGCCGCCTCGATTGCCGTGCGAGAATGACACAGGAGTTGTCCGGTGTGACCATAGTGATATTTATAGCGGCGGGCGTTTTGACGATATTGTTGCTGTTCATCTTCGCGAAACGGCAGATCATGAGGTTCGCTTTGAGATCTCGTCGGGGCCCTCACATTCCAATAGGACACGACACGAAAAAGGTGCGTTTCACGATCAGATATGTAATTTTGAGGTTAACCCCACTGTATCACTATACTGTTGCTTGAACACGCTGAAAATGTTTTTCAGTCCTTGAAGAAGGAAATAGAGAGGAGAATAGAAGTGATACCTAGGATCCAATACGAGCCACAGTTGATCAGCGACCCTAGGTATATTTTAACTCCAGGTGGACAGGCTCCACCGCATTATTATAGACTAAAAGCTGTAGACGATGTTAAAACCTTAGGTAAGTTACCGTTGCGTCATTATTACGTCGAGCTGTGCTTCACATCATGTCTGTTTACAGAGGCAGAGATTACAAGATATGACAATTTTCTGAAGAGGCATGCGTCGGAGAATCTCAGGGCGTATTTGCTCACCACGCTCGCTACTCCATTGAATGGAAGCGGCCAGCGTTTAATTCATCAGTTCTGTGATTTGTACGAACACGCGAGACACGATCCTACCGAATTTGGGGACGAGGAATATCAAGTATACACTCGCTTGTTTCTGAAGTTAATGGACGCGTAAGTATGATTTAGAATTTCTCTCTATTAGGCCCGGTTGCACCAACATAAGCTAACTAACAGTTAAATCATATGTTTATCTTTGTCTAATTTGAAGGGGAAACAAAGAGAGACATGATTTAACTATTAGTTAGCTTATCAAGAAGTTGAAACAACCGACCCTTAGTCTTTCATCCAAGGACATGCGCAGCGACATTTAAACGCTTAAATATGTCTTTAAGAAGTATTACTGAAGAAAAGAATGTTTAGAGGTATAGAGACTTGGGTATAATTTATTATGTTATATTATTTAGGGCACGTTTATTGAAATCATATCCGAGCAGCAGGAAGTCCAGTCCTAGTCGCACACCGATTAAAAAGAGCGTGGAGACAAAGAGAAATATTCTGGAACCCAGGATGCGTCCGCCCGAAGAGCAAATCTTAACTGGTTCGAGACCTAATACTCTAACGGTAATGACGTTAGACAATAGCGAGACGTCCGTTTAGCATTATGAGTGCCGTCACATACAGCACATGTGACGAGGAAATTGTAGATAGGTATATGACGCTAAAATAATTGATATTAAACTATACGCAAAATGGAACGTCCGATTTAGTTAGGAATTATTAATATGCATTTTTACTTTTACTAATAAATGCACCTAAGCTCGCCATTCTATTCAAGTTGCGTATCAGTATCGAATGACATATATTTTGTATACAACGAGCAAGTACATTTCTTTCTGTGATTTGTTTGATATTTATATGAATTTATATTTATACAGATCAGTCTTATAAAATAGAACTTTTGCGCTCTTTGCACCGGCATCGCTTGTAAAGTATTTTAACAAGTACCGATGTACATAAGAACGGTGTGTGTAGAAATCGCCGAATTAGAAAATTACTAGTAGAACAGAATTTTTTTAAAGCGTCCGTTTCGTCATGTGTAACTTTTCAGGTGATAGTAGCGCTAAGTCAATAATCACTAATCGTGCATTCTCTTTCCGATCGACTCTACGAATAATTTAGTACTAAAATTTACATATACTCGCATATAGATCTACATATCTCTAATGAAATTCAGGAAAATGTCTACACTAATTAAACGATAATAGAAAGTTCTTTCCTCTTTTTTGAATGTTTATCTTTTAATTAACGATAACGGATTAGCATATCTCTTTCTACACATTACTGTTTAAACATAGAAATTTTTAACAACTTAACGAATTGAGTGTTAATTATGCAATAAGGATATGGACCTAAGTGTATGTACATACTTATCAAAGCTTGATATAATCAATTGTTTTATTAGTAATAAGGTATAGACGTTAAAGTAGGATATCAGGTATATTTACAGATGTTCATTATAATTGTAAGATTTAATATTATTAATGAAATTCAAGGCTGAGTAATACAAATAAGTATATCAGTTCAACATGAAAACTTCCCTTTTTTTAATATAAAAATAATTCTCATGTAAACATATTTCTCTTTAGTTATATTTGAATACAAGTTTTGACTGATAAATAATTTTTCCATTCTGAGTTATAGTCTTCTTCATGCCTTAATAAGATTAATGCGCTTTGAAATGCAAGTATATATACATCAGGTACAGAACTGCTCCTCATGTGATTCAGCCATTTCATGATCTAAAAAATTATCAATACGATTCAATGTATATTTATGTATAATAGACATATTGCTCGTTTTCCGACGAAAAGTTTCGCCACAATTGTAATATGTGAATGTAATGTTTTTTTTAACTGTTAAACATTAAGAGATTATAAATCTTTATATAATATTAGCCGACAAAAGACAAATTTACACATACCTGACGTGTTATAGATTTCCAAATTTGTCGGTCAATAAGCATAGAAATCGCCTGTGGAAACAATCTTATCCTAACATCTTGGGAAGTAATTAGCAATTCTTTGTTCGGCAGGAGGCACTCCATGCCGGACAAACAGATAACCAACATGAATAAAATATCACAGTAAAAAGTTATGTTATTTTTTTCGTCTGACGTCTCTACCATAAGTGCATCGATGTTTCTTATAAAATCTAAAATCCAATCTTTCTGTGATTCAAGATCACAAAATTTTTCCGATCTCAAGTCAGCCTGCACTTTTTGTATACTTTCTAACAAATATTTTCGCATCCTACAAAGACAGAAAAATTAATTAAGCAACTTAGCCAAGCACTAGATCTATTATAATTACTACTAATACCTACTCAGGATTAAACTCTGTCACATTGACAAGTTCATTAAGCCAAGTGAATGGTGAGCCGGTACATTCTCTGAAGGCTAACTGGGCTCTAATAGCAATAGCTGTTTTCAATTTTTCTGGTGGTATTTCCCACCAGGTGTTAGGCGACGTCATTCTTTCGACATCCTTGATCAATAATTCCATCACAGCCGTAAAATATTTCTCGAAATGTTTGGACGTTAAATCGACTTTTCCCGATATCTCTTCCAACATAGTAGTCAGCAGCGTGCGATTTCCCATTTGTATCGAGTTGTTCTTTAAAGCGGTCACATAAGAAGACATAATGTGATTGAACAAATGAACAGATTTTTCGTTATTCAATAAAATTTTGTCAATGGCATACTGTAGAGAAGTTTCGAGAAATCTTTTTAAGTTATTCGGCTGAATAGCCTGGCACAGTTCCTCCAGATTCGTGTAAAGTATCAAGTGTTTCTCGTCCAGCAACAATCGACCGGCTTCTGACGTGGACGTGTACATAGATAAGAAACTTTCTGTCAGCAATTTCGCCGACTGCGAGATTTGACACTGACGACTCGCGATGGATAAACTGTATTCCTTGGCCTCTTCCGATATCTGCATGGTTTCCTTCAAGAAGTCCCACTTTATGTTTGGCAACGGCTTCTTGTGCTTATGAGCAAATATGCGCAGACATTCCACTATGACTATTTGATTATTTGGATCCATCTTGTTGCCTCGTCTCAAATACTCGCCGATGGCCCTTATCACGCTTCTCTCTGGCAGGTACTTAAAGTTTTGTGGTTCTCCTTGCGGCCAAGTATATATTCGCGATCTGAAGCCGCTCAATTCGTCCCTGATATAAAAAATCAGAAGATCCCCGGCTGCCGATAGGACACTCCTATTCACATTCTTCAGCATTTGGATCCAACAGGTACTCGGTATGTACTGCAGCAGGTCTTCGGGCTTATTACCTTCATTATCTGTCTTTCCGGATGCTTGCTGTGCCATATCTGATCGAAAGTCTAGAGGCAAAGCATTCAGAGGAATTCGTTCAATGTGATAAGACTTCAACGCCTTGAACGCCGCTTTCGCGACCCTCGTGTCGTCACAGGCCGTGTAGCCCCACAGATGTGTCACGACGTCGATAATGAATTTATCATAGTCATCGCTCGCACGAAACAAATACGAGGGAATGTTGGCGAAGAGCTCACACAGACTCTCCAGGACCACCGTGCGTTTCTCTTTGCGCATTTTTGGCGCCAACACTTGCCACGTAGAATAAATGCCTGTCAAGAAAAAATCATAGCCTGGGTTAATCACGGAAAATGAGAACTTTTATAGAGAATTATACAAGATACAAAAGAATAGCTAATAAAGCTACGATACATCTTTTAAAAAAAGAGTTCAGTAGCCAAAAATACGAAATGCAAAGTACCTATCACCGCGGACTTGCATAGAGCTGAGATGCTGTTGAGCGTGAGCGCACTGGCCGCACCGCCGTTCAGGTCGACGCACCGATTCAAGATTTGCGACAGCAGCGGCACAAGTTCCTCACCGTGCTCGGGCCGGCTCTCGCAAATGTACTTTATCGCCCGGGCACATGTCACATCCGAGTGCCAGCTACGATCCTTCTCCATGGTGTCCATCAGGGCGGTGGATATGAAGCGATAACAGCGCGGCTCCTTTTCCAATGCCTTCATGTAAAGCTGGATTGCGAAATATTTCAGCGGTTTGCCGCTATTCAGCAGCGTGTCCAATGTGTGAATGACGATCGGCAGATTTTCCTTGGTCATAGCAAACTCCGGGACAGTCAGCAACAGATATTTCAACGTGGGGCTATCGTGAGTCTTGGTTAATTTATGCAGCAACAGGGACAGCATGTGCGAAGCGAAGGAGTTGATCTCCCTTGCTATTTGCACGAGAATATGGCAGACTTTCTGCACGATAAGGGATTCGTCGCTATGCAGGAAGATCCCGCACAAGATCAGCTTGCACATGTATCTTAAATCGATCGGTGCGAGCGACAAGTTCTCCAGCCATGATAGAGTGGTGTCATCTTTCAGTGAATATAGACTGCGGATGAGTTCCATATAAAATTGGATATATCTATTGCTATAACTGAATATAAGCAGCATCTTGTTTGAGACGGTATCGTTACCACTGTTCGTTTCCTTTTGTGACATTATTTTGATTAACAATTCTTTTGCCATCGTTAAAGCATCACAGCACAATAATGACGGATAGGCCAACCATTTTAACAAGGATGCAGCTAATGTGTTTAATAATGTAATGTGGCACGGCATTTTATCCACGATAACTGTACCTATAATTACATCAAATCGGCCAAAATTAAATCTTGCAATTGTCTTTTTAAGTAACATCACTGCTTTTAAAAAAATATGTGATTTTACTATATATCAGAAAATTTTGTGTTTTATAAATATACTTACATATTTGGAGGGCGTTAAGTAAATAAGCTGCAGGACATATCAAAATTATTTCTGCCATCAAAACTATCGTAATATTTCCTATATAACTGTAACAACATTCAAAGAGATCCAATATCGTGTAAAAATTTTGTACTGGTTCATGGCCGTATTCCAAAAGCTGTATCGTCAAAGACGCGATTAGAGGTATCAACGCCGTACAAAACTCCTTATCTCTTCTCAGCAATGCCATATCCGCGAGTTCGAGAACTCGACAATTCGCATCGACACAAGTGTCCGCTCGATTGGTGCACAACCAGAGTAAGATCTCTGTTCGTAAATCCGCAGTCTTACTAGACTTGATTACAAGTTGCCATGTCTCCCGTTTGCAATTCTCACACAAATCCATGGAAGGATTGCACAATATGTGCACGAATACAGGTCGCAATAGTTCCACGCTCTGCTCCATAATACTGAAATTCGGATAAATCAAAGTTTAATAGCATTTTTAATGTGTTCCTATCTTATAACTTATATCCTTTTGAAATATCCTTTCAAGTCTTTAGGATTGTGAGAAAACTCCAATTTATACAGGGTAGGGAAAAAGTCCTGGACCCCTAAATATCTCGGAAGGAGTGGGATATAGAAAAAAATGTTAAATTCAAAAGTAGTAGGGTTCAAGGTCAAGGTCACCTTCAAGTGCCCTACTTTGAACCCTACTACTTTTGTATTTAACATTTTTTTCTATATCCCACTCCTTCACAGATATTTCAGGGGTCCGGAACTTTTTCCCCATCCCCTAAGGGCAAAAGCAAATACTATAATGTAATATATTCCTATACATGCATATAATCATTTTGATGATAAAAGCGTACCGTTTGTCATGATGAAGCATAATGAACTTCATTTGATTCAATACAGATCTCCAGCTGAGCTTTTCCTGAGTCAGAATCGCGATAAATGGATGCTGAGTAGGAACTTCGAGAGTATATTCAGTGTGATTATCACGTAACTTCCAATCTAATATCAACAGTTGACTTACTGCCACAGTGATTGCCTGATAATTTCTAAAATTTGTGATAAAGATACATGATTTAAAATAAATAAATATTATTACATCAAATAAAATAGATTACATATTGCACAATGACAGTTCGTTAAATATGTACGTACATACTTTGAAGAAGATAGGCATGCCATGAATGTTGCTAATGCAGACTTGACATCCCACAATCCAGTTTCACCAAGCACAACCAACGCTTGGCACGCAGACGTGCTAACTATAGAGTCATCACTGTTGCATTTAGACGAGAGTAATGTAAATTCTGATATCTACAAAAAGAAATATATTATTATTATTTATTTGTAATCCTTGCCTTGCGGCTTAGGATGGCTTCCGGTTTACAGTTTGTTATACATTTATGTTCTTAACTTTACATTACACCATTTTTATTCTCATTCTTAAAACTAAAACTGAGAATCTAAATCTTCATTCGCCAAATAAAATAAAATAAAATAAATAAACAAACTCTAAATCTACAACATAAATCCAACCAAAACTCAATATTTTATGACATTATAACTTTAACTTTATATGTATATTATAATTTTATATGTATATTATAATTTATATTCTATTTAAGATATCTAATATAGCTTTGTCTTTTTCACACTTTAAAACTGAATAATTGTACCGAACAAAATAATCTTAGCCCCATAAAGTTCAAGTCGCCCTCTTTTAATATTACAAAAAAAAATATATATATAAACAAAAGAAATATTTAAAAAATAGTAAAATTATAATTATCAGAAAAAAATTATTTACTTTTGAGATATTCTTCTCTGCTTCCAACTTTTTTTTGATTGCCTCAATTAGCTTGGATATTGCCTGCAAAAAAGCAATTGAGTAAATACAATCACAGCACAGAACACACAACTAATTTTTCTTGCCATACTTACATGTGATATCAAAGTAGGATTCTGTGATCTTAATTTATAATCAATCTCGTCCATGTTCTACGCTTATATAGGATTATCTTTTACAAATTATATTTCTTCCTAAAAATTGTAAATTTCCTGTAAAAAAGGGAACGCGTGTATTTATAGGAACATATATGTGATCTCAAGATGCAAAACATATATTTGTTATCCTTGCATTTGCCTTTTCCATGTAGAAAATTATCAAATATAACCTAATCTAGCCTATGCGAGGTGCTTATGTATTTTCGCGGCGCACAAAATGTTAAATTGTGATATCCAATTAATTTGTTATATTTGATGCTTATTTTTATACAAATTATATAAATTATAACCATACTTAAATCTCCGTAAATAATGAACTTCGTTTTTCAGATTCTAAGACGAGGTTAAAAACCAACGGAGTTCACTTTATCACTGGATAGAGAAGACTGTGCAACGAAAGTCACATCAAGTCATTCAAGTCACATACATCAAAATATTAATGGATGAAATACAAATCTCACATATTTTGTATACAAATATCAACGGCTTCCATGAACGAAAGCGACCATATGAGACTATAAAGCCGGGTCTACAATGAGTCGTTAGTCGTAAGTCGTAAGCAAATTGACCAACCACAGTCCAATATTTTTGAAATAATCGACTGTGGTTGGTCAATTTGCTTACGACTTACGACTAACGACTCATTGTAGACCCGGCTTAACCTCTAATTCGACAGGATTTAACGGAATCGCGAAATTCTAAAATTCAAAATTAATTTAACTGGGCATTTTGCATTTAGGATTTATTTATGTAAAGTAAATTTTGCGAAATTTTATTGAAAAATCTTTTCTGACATCGCTAACGAAACAGTGATGTCGGTAATTATTTACAACGTATCGGTAACTCTTCGACTCGACGCTTTTCGAAATGCGGATTTTAATTTTCAAAAATTTCTAAGCTACGAAGAAAATAGAGTCAAGTAAGAAATGGTACTAAATTATATTTTCTTCGAATTTGAAAAATATTTTTTAATTTTTGCATTTCACAAAAGTACCATCAATCAGTAAGTTGTCGGCTCGCTATCGGTAATTACAGATATCGTTTTCTGACATCAGCAAGAAATTAGGGGTGCAGTCCACTTGGCGCTACAAATGCTTCGAAGCATTTGCTTGACATTACTAATTGACCAATCAGAAAATGCTTCGAAGCATTTGTAGCATCAAGTGGACTGTAGTCTAAATTCAAAAGTCGATGAAGCTAAATTTAGAGAAATATAGGCTGCGTTCCGATATTCACTGCCAGTACTGAAAATCTATAGTTAACGTCACGTATATTATAAATTTTTAGTACTGGCAGTGAACATCGGAACACAGCCGTAATCAGCAATAGGAAAGTAGATCAATGAATAAAAAATAAAAAATGTTTAGACCCTTCTTCTTTTTTCTATTTCTTGATCTCGTATACTTCTCCTTTCTCTCTATTATACTTCTAGTATAATACTTCTCTTTTCTCTGTATTATATTTCTAGTATACTTCAAAGTAGTATACTCTATTATACTTCAAAAAGTAAGAATCTTATCACACTCTATAATCATTAATTTAATTATTTTAATTACCAATTTTTTGTTTCTGTTAAAAGTAATGAAATCTTATCAGGTGATTAGGATTGGTTGCTTTGCATGATTGCTTTCATGCATGAAGTCATTGATACTTCATATATAAAATATATAGGATATTATACTTTTATTTTATCCCTATTTCAATCGCCTAGTCTTCTAAATCCAATGATAATGTAAACCGTATTGTTTGTTACCCAAGGAGAACAGAAAAGTCAAAATAATGTCAATTTGACATCATATGGACCAAATTGTCATTTTTTGGTCATGACTGAAATCTCGATTTAAAAATCAAAAAGACATAATAAAAAAGGAGTCAATATAAAGTCATTTTTAAGTCAGCTGAGATCGAGATTTCAATCATGACCAAAAAATGACATAAATTTGGTCAATATGATGTCAAATTGACACTATTTTGACTTTTCTGTTCTCCTTGGGTTAACTTCGTCTCTCGCAATCTGAAAGATAAAGATAGTGAAAAAAAATAAAGGCAGAGATGTTTGAGATTTTTGAATATATTTATTTGTATGGACAAGTTGTAGCATAGTGCACAATATATTTAATATATAGTAGTCTGAGGAAGGGGGATCAGAGTACATTCTGGAGTTTGAACACAATATCTTACAATTTAACGACAAGATGCCTGCATGTTTTTTTTTCTTCTGTACCTGCTTCTCTGTACGTTATGTTTACTCGTATATTCATATACTCGAGATGTATAATATATAAAGCGTAACGACTCACTATTTTTATCATTCTAAAAAAAGGAGACGAGAATAAGGGTCCTTGTTTATTATGTTATATGTCTCAGTTCTCTTAGCATCGTTTACCATTCGCTTCTATCTTCTCTCACGCTCCTCTTATACGTACACACATGCATACGCGCATCTATTCACCCCTTTCGGTCGTTCTATTTCTCTTCCTTCCTCACTTTCTCGCGTTCTCTCTCTCCTTTCTCTCACGATACTCTCACGATCGATTATGCAACGTCCTGGCAAATATGCGTAGTACTCGCTACAGTGTCGTATTCTCGGACACGGAGGTTGTCTCCAATTGCTAATTACATACGCTCCCTATTACACTTGGGCGAGTCGCGCGTTCCAGGGGGTTTCCCATTCCCGCAGGGCGATCGGGGCTGCCAGGGGGGGTGCGAAAGGGCAAAGACCGTCTATATGAACCACAAAGCTGTAAACCCGTCTTCCGGTAATGTGCGATTCGCGTGTAGGTGCAATAAAGCTCTTTGAGCTTGCGAGAGACGACGACGACTCTCTCCCACTTTCTCTCTCCTCATATCTTCTCCCTCTACGTATATCCCCTAATTAGCGATTAACGATCTATATTAAAATTCTTTTTTTTTCTTGCTTACTGAAAGCGAATACATTTTACAGCCTGTACAATTGAGTAAAACGACGTCGCGCACTCTTGCTCGCTCTCCTTCTTTCACTCTCACATTCTCTACTTCTCATTTCTCTCTCTCTCTCTCTCTCTCTCTCTCTCTCTCTCTCTCTCTCTCTCTCTCTCTTCTCTCTCTCTCTCTCTCTCTCTCTCTCTCTCTCTCTCTCTCTCTCTCTCTCTCTCTCTCTCTCCTCTCTCTCTCTCTCTCTCTCTCTCTCTTCCTTTCTCTCTTTTTTTCTTTTCTTTGCACCTCCGCTCGCGGAGGCAGGCGCGGGCCAGGGCAGGGTCCAGGTACTCAAGCTATCTCTCTGCGTGTTGCTTTCCATTCTTGTTTCGCATTTTTTTTCTTTAATACTTCTTTTATGCTCACGGAGATCCCGCAGAATATCGGGTCCCTCAATCGTTTCGTGTACTCTCTCGGTCTCTCCTCTCATTTTATTATTTGCTTTTTCTTTTTTACAAAAATCACAGAGCAGCACCAGCATTTATTTCTTTTAAAGCCCACCCCTTCGTCCGCCGGGCGCCCCACTAAAACTGAGGCGAATTACTTTTTATTTCTCTCATTTATTCACATACACGCACGCATACACACACACACACACACACACACACACACACACACAGACACACACACAGCACACAAAGCATGTATACGTACATTCTCTCGCTCTCATAAGTGCGCGCACGCTCGTCTTTCTATCGCGGTTTCGCTTACGTTCGGCAAAATGGATGCATTGCGTTTTGCCTCGTTTCTTCACTCCATTTTATTAAATATCTTTTTTTCCTCTCCAGCTATGTGAAATGCATCATCGGCCGTATCCGTATCTTTTGATTTGGCATTCGCGAACGCTGCCCGATAAAATTTCTCGCACCGCCGTTATCTCTTTTTTTTCTTTCCCTTCAATTCTCTCTCTCTCTCTCTCTCTCTCTCTTTCTACCTTACGTCACACTGACGATAGTAATAAAATAATATAATTAATAATCAATAATCGCATAATATATATAAAATGGATGACGATAGTAGTTACTGAACAAACATTATGTTTATAGATACATATATATATAGTTGCATATGCATACGTAATTATACGTCTCGCTCGTCCTATTTACCCACTCTCTAGATTTTGCCCCCTGCACCCCTCCTCCGCCCCTTATCCCCCTTTCTTTCCCCCTAGCTCCCACGCGCATCACTGGCTATCATTACCTTAGTAAACAAATAGCGTTCTAGCATCGAATTTACAGTCACTTAACGCCACTTAATTATTTAGAATCAACGCATTACGTGTCGCCTCTTTTTTCTTTTTTTTTCTTCCTTTGTCGTCCTCACGACTCGTCTTTATAAATCGTTCATGCCTCAAGGACGAGTTTACCTCTGGTCGCGTTATCGGCATTAGCGATCGGTCAACACACAATCATGAATTCTTCATTTCCCTAAGAGATAAGTTATCAGCAAGTTATACAATTTCTCTACAAAAATCGAAGTCTGCGCACGCCTAAAATTCTTTGTCTTATTTCTTTACAATAAAATACATCGATACGGAATCTATACGCACGCACATCCACACGCATGCATTATGCTTGTACAAGGCAGTCGACGCACGTGATTCGCTACTCTCTTACATCTCTCGTGTATCCTATGTATAATCGTTATATATATATATACTTTTTAAATTTCTCTCTCTCTCTCGCACTCTCTTACATATACATGCATACGCACACGCGCTCGCTCGCTCGCTCTTAAGCTTCTCTACGCTCGATAAAAATTCCATCTCGCCTCGACACACACACGCTCGAGTCTGAGAGTCGGGGGCGGAGCCGCGCTCGCACCCGGCACGCATTAAATCGACGCTCTCCGTAATTTTTGCCAGCGCGGCCCCGTGGACGCGAGAACGCCGACGGTACCGTCCTGTCCTCGCGTGTTTCAGTCTAACGAGACGCCTGCTTCCTCGGGACCGTCGTCGCGCATCTCCCACGCCTCGTCTCGATCGGTCTGGACTGGACCTCCCTCGGTCTATCCTAACTTCGGGTCCCGGCTACGAATGTCTACCTCTCAGTTGATACTTCCCGGAACTACAATTCTTCGTTCCATTCCTATCTGGAATCAAGATTTGTTTAGATCTAGACGCTAGAAAGGAAAGAGAAACCGAGTGTTACCAGGGTCAGCAGACATCAGCGAGGAACCAACGCGACTTCTGGATGACACTGAGCAGACCCAGTCCACACCGAAACGAGGCAACTTCTCGCTCGATCCCGCTCGAGAACACTCACATCTCGCGAGATAGGTCGTACCCTTCGAAATCTATCAGAGGTCTCAATCTACGGGCTAAGATCGAGCTCCCAATCGCTTATTCTTACACTAGCCGAAGGCGTCTGTACATTATGCGGTGCGTGTTCCTTAGATATACACTATGTACACGAAGAAGGATATCCAGCAAGCTGGTTTCATCTGCACGAGGACCGTGGATCCGCAATGGACATACGTGGGGGGCGTCACGATACTCGGGGGTGCGTAAGGAGAAAATTCGTCCCCTCGTCGCGCGAGCATCGGTCCGACAGTTCGATACATCCGGAGGATTGCTCGCTCACGATCGTCTCGTCGAGCCTATCGCGATCAGTTCAACAGACTGATAATCAACAGCTCTGTCCGAGAATGGACAATGTATTTGTGCGTCGGGTCGAGTTCAGTCTCTTATCTTTCTCACATCATCTAAATTCGATATACATATAGTACTTTCCACGTTTGCGCCTGACTTGGAAAGTCGTGAATCCTCGTGATCCACCAGTCTCCCTGATTTCATTCAAACCTAATATCGTCAATAGATTCGTCATGATTTACAGTCTTCTCGCGTAGCTAGAATTCCTAGTTCAGTTCGCAGAGACATGGATAATAGAGCATTCTGCATCCTAGAATTCCAGTTAGCGTTATCGAGCAAGTGAATAATACACCACATTAAGGAACACTACCCATTCTTCTTTTACTGGCTATCACATCGTTGTCCTAATATTTCAACCAGATCCTCGGTCCCATTTAGTCTTCAGCCTCTAGTACTTGGGCCGTTGTTGAGAAGAGGAACGACAGGACCCATCTTGGTCATCATCGCATCGTGGTCCTAATGTCTCAACTAGATTTTCCAAGATCCCAACTTCGAGAGCGACATCGAGAGAACGGGCGGCACAGAGCAGGTAAAGAACACCTCGGCCTCTTTACCACCTTGGTCCTAATCCGGCCCGTCATCAGCCTCTCTTTACTGCTTACACCTTGGTCCTAATCCAGCCGTACAACGTAGCATGGAACATGCACGCGGCATCCTGCTCAGTATCGGCCACACCGCTCGCTCGCTCGTGTCCATGCCTCCTACGGCTGCCTGCCGCCGCCGGCGGCGGTGCCATGCGGGTGTCCCGCACCGGGCGCGCCGCTCGCCGCCGCCGGATGCGTGTGGTGGGCCTGTGCGGCGGAGGTGCCCCCGGCGGTTCCGCCGGGCAGGACGGGGGCGGGGGCCGCGGGTCACTTGGGCGGGAATGGCGAGATCACCGAGGCGGCTACCGCGGCGGCCTGCTGACTCGCCAGCACTGCCGCTGCAACACACACAGAGAGACAGCAGGCCATTAATGTTTCGTCACGATTATTCTGGAGCACCTACTAAACGCGCGCGTTTGCTTTCCAGCTGTTGCTGTTGCTTTTGCTGTTCGGACGATGGCGACCCGCGGCACTCGGAACCGAGATCTAATTCGAAGCGCATTCTGGGCTATCGAGGACCAAGAAGGGAGAGACCAAGACTTCACCATCAGCTGAGAAAACAGCTCTCCTCATCGCTCGTGCGGTTGGTTTGTATTACGCAATACAAGATCGTGTCGCATTTTGTGCGAATCGCGAAAAGAGGTTGAAGATTTGGAAACTGTGGGAACAGAACACTTGACACTACTTCTAAGTGAGAAAATGAGGAAGCATCAGCGATTAAACGACTATCGAATGGGTATGATGGGTCCAAGAATAAAATTGAGGAGCATTGATTACCGATCATCTGTGACATCATAATATATGAGACAACCTGAGGCATATGAATTCAATATGCTATACTAATTAAAATAATCGTACAGAGCCAAAATCTAAAAAATAAGTGAAAAAGTATTATATGTGGACTAGAAAGAAAATATTATTTCCAGATGAAAATGGAACTTTTTCTTTGCGTTGATTAAAAAATTCAATTCTGTTACAGTGAATTCAATCGGACGTACTAATGCACATTAAAGCCGTTGTGCACTGATCTAATCTGAGTAAAAACGAAATATAAATATCTTGAATGATAAAATATATAAAAGCGAAATATAAATATCTTAAATGGTAAAATACCCAATATATATTTTACCAAACAGCACAATAAAGTGCATTGAGGAGTTTGCAGTTTAACCCGTTTACATATTTATATTAAACATACATCGGTTTGTGTACAACGGCTTTAATGTGCACCAGTGCGCACTGGTGCGTCCAATATTTGCTATTAATTATAATATTACACGATCCAATCTTCACGCTATATGTTCTTTGCAAACTGCTCGATGTAACTATTAATACTCCTAGATCCTGGCAATTGATTCTTAAGTTTCTTATCTGATGGTAGGACGCAGCAGAAAGTGTATCTACCATAGCTGTGAAAATCGCACATTGGCAAGTAAGCTCTTCGAGACAGGATCTTCGAGACGATCGTTAACGAGTGCAATCCTCCAGGAGACGCATCGTGTCCTCGAGCTCAACCGTGCTCGAGGAGAAACCCGTATATTTCGAGATATCTAAACACCGAGCTACTTCCATCACTCTACTCGAGGGAAAATGACGACGGATATGTGTGTGAGGAGTGGTGGGAAAGCATACAAAGTGGCGTGTACCTAAGCGATCGTTTTTTTTCTATCTCTCTCGCTTTTGCCTTTGTCTCCAATGATCTCGCGCCTACAATGCATTCCCTAAGTCGCGTGATTGCGGACTTCCCTCGTTCACGCGAAAGTCCTGGCAGTGTTGGCTCCGTAAGCGTACACTTGGTCGATTAAGTTCGCTGATTGGCGACCGTTTCTTGCGTACGAGAACGTCGTTAACGCGAGGCGTCATAGCAAAAATTGCGTTGCGTAATAGCAAAAATAACAATGAAACGAAACCTGATAATGCAAAACTGAACGTAGCAAAAAGATTCTAGTCGGATTGTAAAATTGGTTTATCCAAACGCGGAAAATTTTAGACGAAATCCAAATCTATTGTATCACGTTTCTGTTTCTTTCGATAACCACGACTACGCGTTTCGTTTTTCCAAAGATATCGAGACTATTGTATTTCTGTTATTTTCCATGAATATGTCTTTGTACTTCGATCCTCGAGATATAAAAGGAAAGAAAAAGATTAGCGGAAAGAAAAATGAGGAAAAATATCCTCCTCTCTCTCCAGAAGCATATAGTTAATTCCATGATATACCTGTGATATCGTTAACATGCATTGAGAAAAAAGTACTTAAAAATTTATTTCTGTGAAATAAGATTTATTTAAATACGGCGAAATGAAATTTTATTTCTAGCAAATGAACCATCTAATGTATCATAGCTAAATTTAGCTATGATGACGGAATATACATTTCTGTGAAATATATTTAATTTTTCTCATTAGATGGTTCATTTTCTAGAAATAAAATTTTATTTCGCCGTATTTAAATAAATCTTATTTCATAGAAATAAATTTTTAAGTACTTTTTTCTCAGTGTGGAAAGTTATTAATATCAAAGATACCTTGAAATCTATAAAAACTGCATCTGCTTCTAGATAATGGATAGTAAAAGAACGATATTTTTACAAATCGCAAACGACGTTCTCGTAACAGAAACTGTACTCCACTCGCAACTAAACGCAAAAATCGAAACTATAAAGTCCTGACGGTTATTTTGCTGCAAAAGAAGCTTTCGTGGAAGACTACCGAGGTCTAACGAAGGATACATACATGGATGCGAACGCGAATATGTATCGCGTTCATAAGAGGATAGAACATTGCAAATTAAAAAGAGTCTAAATGCCAAAATTTTAAGGACGCGGTAAACTTGAATTTTTATGTGTTGAGTATTAATAAAATTATATGTTTTCCATATTTGCGACTTTAGGATATAAAACTATTAAATTCTCTTTTAAAGCTGAAAATAAAGTTATTATTATCGTTGAATATTTAGAAATTGCGTTGGCTCTGTTTATCGTTAAAGCATCTTTAAACTGTATTATTTTCTTTGGCATCTAGACTTTTTAATTTGTATCGTTCAATTAGAAACTGCATTTTCCTCGCGCATGCCACAATCAATATCAACATCAGCGCTGGCATCGATATCCATATCAAGCTCGATGAGGTCATTATCGTCATCGTTACTATTACACGCGAGTGCCCATCACCCGCAGCCGGGTGATCTCGCCCATAAAATCCTGTTAACTTTTCTTCCGTCTCGGAAAGAAGCACGATAAATAATTATCACAGTCTGAACTATACGTCTAATCCCTACTTGCGCCCTACTTGCGGTACACAGCTTACATGGCTAATCTACACACGGCCGCAGTTATACTCCAATATTTCCAAAATATTCAATTCGTCGCTACGAGACTCGTTACATACGCATAAAGATATACAGAATGTTTTAAGGTGTCGTGCGCTTTCTCTCAACTACAGACATTGGCGATTATACTGAATAGGATGTCTCAAGAATATCTTTTTAAATTGTCAATTTGGTGAAAAGCCTGAAAAGTTTTAATGAATGAAATGACAGATGCCATTCAAACAGAAAACCGAATCTTTTCTCAAATCAAGATTACATCATAAGCTCTCAATTTGAAGTATTTAATTCTAAAATTGAAAAATTAATTTTCGCCGAGATAAATTGATATTTTAAATCCGTAGTGGAGAGAACGTGCAGGAAATCCGCGACGACCGATATATACGTTCAAAAAATGCAACGCTATAGCGCGAGCGAACCACGTCGCTCCTCCCTCGCGCCCGCAGAATGTACAGTCGAAGATAAATTAATTACAATTGTCATTCGGGTCCTCAACGCGGGACCCACATAGAAGGTTCAATCGATATTCACCCATTTTAATATTTTTGCCTTTGTACAAAAGAAGAAGCGCGTCTCTTATTGGTCTGGTAATAAAATAGTACCTCGACGGAGACTCTGCGCCCGGATCGACTCTCGAACGGAGAGGGCTCCAGCCACGCGAGTTCCTTGTTGCACATCAAGATTCACATGTGTTTTTCTTTCCTTTTCCTTTCTTCTCAATTTTTATGCACCAATATGGTGTACGGTTTAGACACTCAGGCCCTAAATAATACCTGGCCGAGTTTTACCCGTTTTTGTCGGACGATATTCGTCCGGATTCGTCCCGAAACTAAAATTGGCCGTTCGCCATTTTTTATTCGTCGTCGAAGTCGTTTTTGTACTGTCCAATTCGACCTCGAAAACATGTCAGTGTGCAAACGCATAATATATTTTAAACGCATTTACAATCGCATCGCATCGTACACTTAAAATGCTTTTTAGAGGCCGGCTGTTAATTTCGTTCACGATCAAGTATTCACGAAGAATTCAAGATTTAATAAAAAGCCTATGAATACCGAGTCCATGCCTCGGCGATCTGTTACGTTATCGCAAACGCACCGCACCTTCAAGTCTAAGCGCATAATTCTAAAAGTTCACCTCCACCGTTCGCAAACCGCGGTCTATCGCAAACGTTCGGCACCCCTCATCACGCTTCAGAGTTCATACCAGAGAACGCGGCACGCCAACGACGCAATGAAAACGGTCCTAACGCATGAAAGCGTTCGTTCTCACGCCATTACGCTCATGCTTCTCTCTCGTTTTCTCTGGTTCTCGTTTCACTGGGTCCCGCGGGTCGCCTTACTGTCAGGGTCTGACGAGAGGCTTACCTCCGTAAGGGGCGGGGTACTGTCCCGTCAACAGGGGATAACCCAAGCCCACGTGAGTGTGATGATGCGTGTGCACGTGCCGCTGCGGAGGTGGCGATCTGTTGTCCTTGCCGAGGTTGCCGCCGCTGACATCCACCGCGCCTTGCTGCTGCTGTTGGCTACCCGGTTGACCTTGTTGCTTGCCAGATGGCTGCTGACCCTGGCCCGGCGGTGGGCCCGGGCCCGCAACCGACGTAGGCGGTCCGCTGGGGGGCCGGGCGGGGGTTGGGCCCGCCGAAGATGGGCTGGCGGACGCCGCGGATGTCTTGGGTGTCGGTGATTTGAGCGCGCGCTCCTGAAGCTCGTGTATCTTGTGCGACGAATAATACTGATTGGCGTGGTGTTGGAGCAAGTCCAGCGCTTTGCCGCCGGGCGGTCGACTGAGATCTTCCGGCGCGTGATACCTAGGCAGCTGATGGAGATAGGGGTTACTCGAATATGGACCGGGCACCAGCATGGGGCTCAGACCGCGGTAGACCGCGTGACCCGGATCGAATGGCAGTCCAGCGTAGTGCTGTGGCTGCATGTAACTGGGATGAATGTAAGCGTACTGCGAGGTAGGCGGCGGTGGCGGTCCCTGAGTCTCCATCGTCGGCTTTACGCCCTCCTGTTTGCTCTTTGAGTCCTCGTTCTTTCCGAGATCCTGTGGTTTCTCTTGCTTCGGTTGATGCTTCGGACTGGGCGGTGGCACCTTTGCCTGTTGGCTCTGTTTACTCGATTCCTCTTTTCTTCTTTGTTCACTCGGATACAGATAATACCTTCTGTCGTCCTGAACAGGTCCCGGAGGAGGTGGCGGTGGTGCCGTTCGTTGGCTTTGCGAGCTGTGATAAACGTGGTACGGACTCATTTGACTCTTCATCTCGATACTCTCCTTGAGTATCTGATGATTTTCGTGCTGCTTGTCTTTCAGACTCGGCTGCGGCTGTGATTCCTGCTTGATTTTGGCTTTCTGCTCATGTGGCTCCTGGTCCTGCGATTGCTGGCTCTGCTGCTGCTGTTGCTGTTGCGAGACCGGCTGCGGTGGTTGGTAGGCATAGCCTGGCGGCATATAACCACCGTAACCGCCATAATAGTGCGGCTGCTGTTGCGGCTGCGGTACCGGTTGGCTCAGTTCCTTCTTCTCTTTTTCCGACACGACGCTCTGCAAGCTCGCCATCGAAGGCATCTGCGGTATGTTGAGCGGTTTCATCTCCTGCTTGGGCGTAAGATCGCTCGGCTTCTGGTCTACCACCGGTTTGCTGTCCGGAACGTTGGACACCAGGTAAGGCGGCTGACTGTAGTACGGATACATACTGAAGTGTGCGGGCAGATGCGCTGGCGCCGTGGCCTTGTTGTCCTTTTCCTGACTCTGCTTGGACTTGTCCACCGGTTCGGCCTCGAGTACCGGCGCCGCGTCGTCCGATATGTCCGAGTAGGCCGGGCTTTGTACGTCGTCGCGCGTCGAATCGACAATCGGCGCTTCGAGGGGTGATGGGTGCGGACTGCCGCCGGGCGACTTTCGCGACTTCTTCTTGTAGCCCTGCGGCTTGGGAGCGCGCGCGTCCACGCTCGTCTTGCTTTTGTCCTGCTCTGGCATCAGCGCAGCCGTAGGTTTCACTTTGAACTGTGGCATCTTCGCCGCGGCGGCGTGTAACGACACCGCAGTCGGGTACAAATGCGATTGCACACTTTGACCCGGATGACCTTGCGGTGGCGGTACCGTCTGTAGACCCGCGGCCTGCTGCGACACCTGGCTCGCAAGATTTTGCAGACCCGCATGTTGACTGGCTATGCTTTGTAGACTGGCCTGTTGCTGTTGCTGTAGCCCAGACGGCTGTACCACGTGGGCCTGCGCGGGCTGGCCCAGCTGAGCCGATAGAGGATGCTGTACCGATTGCAACTGATGCGCCGGTGGTAGTTGTTGCTGAACCGACGATTGTAGTTGCTGCTGCTGCTGCTGACTGCCAACACTGGGTTGTAGCTGCTGTTGCGGCGGTTGACCGACCTGTTGCAACGATTGCTGCGCTTGTTGCAGAAGAGGATTCTGCGATTGATGCGACTGTTGCAGCTGAGACGGCTGCGGTGGCTGCGGTATGTTGAGGGGCTGGGGGATGTTCGGATGCGGCGAAGGCACGGGCCTGGGGGACTGACTGGGATGGGGACTTGGACTCTGAGGCGGATTTGATGAACCTAACGACGACTGATTTTGTTGTTGCTGTTGCTGCTGTTGTTGTTGCTGTTGTTGTACAGATTGTTGCTGCTGCCTCGATGGCGCCGTGGAAGTAGGCGCTGGCAGATCGTCCTGACCGAACCTGAGGACGCCCGGCTTGACGATGCTCTTGTCCGCGAGTACAGGCGTGGGTGGTTCTATACTGGGCGACGGGACCCGCGGAGGCGGCGGCGGCGTTTCCGGTGGCAGTCCCGCCGCCGGCGGACTCGCCGCCCTCACCGGCGTGCCCTCGGCTTTGTCCGCTGGCGACTTCACCGGTGTGGCAGGACTCGGTGCCTCGATATTGCTCTCGTCGTTCTCCGACATACTGGTGATGCCCTCCTTGGTATCGTCGTCGTCGGCGGAGCCGTGCGCGTGGCTCTGGTGATACTTGAGTCCGTTGATGTGTTTGTACTTTTTACTACAGTTCGGCTCGGGACACTCGAGCAATACTGGACTAGCGGGTGGTGAACCGCTGGGCGGCGTCGGCGGTGGCGCCCGTCGCTTGTTCTTGTCCTGCTCCTCCTCGGGCCCGCGTGACTTCCGCTTCGCCGCCGGATCCGGCCGCGGCGGCACAAACGCCGCCGGGCTCGGGCTAGCCGCTGGTGAACCTTGCGCGCCCCGACGACCCTTGCCGCCGTTGCGTAGCTTACTATGCACGGAACTCCTCGTCTCCGTGAAGTTGCTAAGGTCGTTACCGGGCGTGGAGTTGGCCGCGGCGCGACCGCGTTTACCACGACCCTTAGGCGTGCGGGCGTCCAAGTCGCTGGTCGGCGAGTCGCAGAAACGTGGTGGTGCCCAATCGTGACGCGTGCAGTCCAGCAACGTCCCGACGTACGTCTTGCCCCTCCACGTAACGTTCACTACTAATACACCTGCAACAGAAAGAGAACATCCTGATTGTATAATGATCGTTAGAAATAATCCTTTTAAGCTTCGTAATTGTATTTTTATATTGGTGACTTTGAAACGCGCTAGGACAAGTTTATAGGCGCTCTTACAACTTTTTTCAAGGGGGGGGGGGGGCAGAGTGTAAATACTTAGGGGTACCATTTTTGTAAGGCTCTTCCAAACGAAAGTTATTCAATATTTGCAAAAAATATTTTTTAAAGAAATATTTATGCAGATTTTTATTTTTAAGTGTATAAATTTCAAATAACAATTATCTGGTTGTCAATCATAAAATCATTATAAATTGAAAAAATTAAAATCGGGGGGGCATATGCCCCTCCTTGCCCCCCCTCATGGCCGCCCATGGACAAGTCGCAAGCTCGTTTGTAACTTTAAAATCTGCTTGTGTGGATCTTTATTACAAAAAAATAATATATTATAAGTAGATAATAGAGAGAATACATAGGAGTAGATATAAATAATAGAAATAGGTAGAATTATATAAAAGTAGATAAGTATTATATAAAAGTACTTATAGTAAATATTATAAAGTAAAATAAGTATTTATATAGAAGTAATATATTTATATTTACTTAGCTATTTATTATTAGCTATTGGATTCATCATAGTGCTCAACGGCAATTCTCCGCATAATTCATCAAATTTCGAAATATACGATACACATAATTGTAATTAACAGATTATATATATTTTTCGAATTTCCATGAAATGGATTCTAATATGAATTGATATTAAGACTTGATTAATTTAGATTTGTTGTGTGACGTATTATTTTATATAAATACATATATATATATATATATATATATATATAAATGTAAAAATAATTAATTTAGTCGTGCATTCTTCTCGTTTATCAGTAATTTCTGTGAAAAAAAACCTATGCATGTCGTAACTTAGTGGAACACTCAATGCGATTCGGTTTCGAGCGAAAGAAATAGATGAAGAAGAAAGAAAGCGATGAGAATCTCGCGTGGTGGACGAGGAAATACGGCTGTATATCGCTTCGCTGACGGAACAACGCGTAAAGCTATGGCGAAGGAAAAACCGGTCCTAAAATACGGCGGTTTTAACCTCCGGGGGCCCCTCGAGCAGTTTCATCGTGTAATAAGTTTCGTGGCAACCTGTGACGAGCTAACTCGCGTCTGTCTCCCTCCTTTCGTCCTCTCAGCTCTTCGTTCTTGCGCGATCAGCGCCGCTAATTGAAAATATCTCGCCCGTGCACGTGCAAGAAAACGCGGCGTTTCGCAGGTGATCTCGACGATGATGCTGCAGGTGTTCCCAGCCGCGGAACTCCCGTGTTCCACACAAAGTGTGCGGCTAAATTACTTTCGCGTTCGCGTAATAGGGAGAGTCGAATCGGCGTAAATCGAATCGGCACCGCGGGACGCCGCACCAGATTCAAATGTCAAAGCTTCGAGGGAATGAACGACGTGATCTGCGAGCGAGCGAAAGGGATAGTTTTACATTAACGTTGTTCTTGGAACGTCCGGCTCTTCACGCCGCGAAAGTTTTAATTGTAGGGCTCCAAAAAAAAAAAAGAAATATAAGACAGTTCGCTCTTCTTTGTGAAACGACGAGACCGTTAAATTCGAGAGAGAAGATAATCTAAATGCGTAATACCAGCCGGAGATGAAGCTGAGTCCATACGACAAGAGAGGATTCTTTATTTTCATCGCTCGGATTAACTCTTTCTTCGGGAGGCGATCCTCTCGCGATGGGGTATCGTTTAAAAATAGATAGACTATCCGGTCCGGAATGAAAATGTCCGTGAAAGATCGCCGAAACGAGCCTCGTCGTTTGCATCTGCGGGTTCCCTTCGCGGACTCAGGATCGTGAATCGAGACTGAAAATAAAAGAGCGAGCGGTCGAGGAAAAAATAGAGGCGCGGACAAAGAAGACAATAAAAACAGCGGAAGTTCCAAGGCGACCGAAGTTCCTAAAAGCCACATGACACCGTGTTTCTCCTCCATCTGTCAGACACACGTCTCGCTCTTTTTCTCTCCCGTCTCGAGGGCGAAACGAGATGTCTCGTTGTTTCTTTCTCCACCCTGCGGCGTGCCCCTCATCACGCTCTGTTTCTCTACCCCTTCCTTCTCGCCACGCGGCAGAGATCTCGGGGCATTTTGCTTGATTGAGTCGTCCCCTTGCGCATCGACGTCATTCCCATTTGCCGCGGAAGATAAACGTATGGGCGAGCACCGGGGGATGATGATAAATCCGTGCATCTCACCCCCGTCACGCGTCCTTTCATCCCATCCGTTTCAGAGCCTCGTTTCCCCTCGAACTAGAGCGCTACTCTCTTTATTTTTCTTCTTTCACGTGAATCTTGACGGCGGTCGAGTGTGCGGTAAATGGCCAAATTACCTACTAAATCTTGAAGAAACATTCGGTCTCACATTCGATACACATTTTACTTTGAGCTAACTCGGAGAAAAACTATTATGTGCCGTCGGTTTAAAAAGATTAGTAAGAAGTAAAAAAAGGTTAGTAAAAAAGAAAAACGGAATAGGAAGATCCAGGTTCGAATCCTGGTTGAGATGTTATTTTTCGCAATAATTTCTTTACAGTTTTCGGGGAAGGGGGGATCTCATAGATGCTTGTTAGCATCAAAAATGATTGAATTGCTCGTCAATTTAATAAGTGAATTAATTATTCATGTAAGGATTGTGTTTCAAGACCGACGAACTAAAGACCAACTTGACTAAATTTTTCAACTAAATAACATTTCTTCAGTTCAAGTACTTATTTATTTAACTTAAACATATAATATACTCGAACTTTACTTTTCAAATATTTATAAATTTAACTTAAATAAATAAATACTTTAACTGAAGAAATTTTATGTAGTTAAAAAATTTAGTCAAGTTAACAAATTTTTTTTTCCGTGCATGAGCAGGAAAATTCACAAAATAATTATTATTATAGGCACCAAGATCCGCCGCGACCGATATTGGCTTTCTTTCATATTTATATTCGTTTAATATCATCGGTCTTATTCTTAATATTATTTGTTTAAAATAGGAAGAATAATCGAGAATGAAAATCAAAATCGACTGTATCTGATATCTTTCATGTCATCTGGTCTCACGATATCTTCTCATGAACTTCTCATGTCTTCTCTTACGTGACAATAGCGATTAAACGAGTTCATCTTCAAGTTTCACATTCGGCCTCGCGGTCGCCTTCTCCTAGAGTTAATAGAATTTCCTGCGACACAATAAACGAATAATCGCGCGGTTCGCCCCGTAGAGATTGCGGTCGCGGCAGCTGCTCGCGGAGTCACATCCAAGCATTATTTGTCCATCGCGAAGAGACGCGGGGACGTCGCCGCCATCGTTGACTCGAGTTTCCTCTTCCTGAAAGCCAGCGGACGATAAAGGAGCTCTTTTCCGAAGCAAGAGATTTGCGGTCGCGGTCGAAGGAAACTGGGGAACCGCACGGGGGACGAGGAAGAAAAGCCTCGCGGCCACGCCGTAAAACGACGAGTTAGTCTCTTCTCGGGCGATACCGTCGTATACCAACGATATCTCGAAGCCGAAGGAGAGCTCCTCTTGGTTGTCGTCATAACAGCTGTCACGTGAAATTATGTCCGGTGTTAGCCGCCCCTCCCCCGCACCCGAGCGACGACAACCGCGGTCATTGCTCTAAAACGAGAGATTACTTTCGGTACAGAGCGGATTTCTCCTCGTACCGAAAACTCGTCACGGAAGTCTCTTCCGAGGCTCGAGCGAGACAGATGTCGATGTGCCGAGGGAAGCATTAAACCTCGAGAGAGCGTGCACGTTTCACGTCTAACCCGATTTTGACGGATTAGCATTTTAGTGGAGAAAAATCGTCGACAAGCACTGTTTGACAAACACGAGGATAAAAGAATTCCCAGTGGTTTTTTGACATATTATTTACAGTATTTGCTCGCCGTGCAATCGCCGAATTACAAACACGATAATTTTTTAGCCGTATAGCGATCATTTCGCCAGACGGGCATTTTAATTTGTAAAACAAAATTTAAATTTAATACCGGACATTTTCAAATAATACGGGGGAAATATTTATAAATTTAACTTTAAATATTTTAAAAGTAACATTGAGAAAATATCTGACTATGTGTATGTGTGTGGAAGGGGTTAATAGTTGCGATGCGGTCGTATGATACACTGACGATATCGCGCGCTCGATAAAGTCCGCAAAGCAGAGCGAAGCGGAACGAAGCGATGCAGCTGCCAGGCGAAACGTGAAATCACGGGGCAGCGTTATTTGTCCTCGCCGAATGGCGGTCGCCTGTGGCGCCCGGAGAGACAACATCGACCGAGATCAGTCTGGAAATAAGTGGATTTTCTTTCGAGCTTCAGAGCTCGCAGTCGCGACAGCGGAGGTCTTTCAGAAACGAGATGTATTCAAGATTCCCAGATGGAAGAAGTGGAAGAAGATACGCGGTGCGTCCCAGAAGTCGCGTTCTTTCTTCCCGATACATCTCCCAACGTTCAACTTATTGTATAAAATTCACCGTTGCAAATTTGCAACAATAAATGTCGATATCAATTGCACCGTATAATTCGATAACTACAAAGTAATATGAGACACATAATAACTTTATTTTACAGCAATCTGGCACAGCGATCTTTTCTTTAATACAAATTTACTTAATACATTAAAGGCTTTTGATAAATTAAGCCTCGAGTCTGGAAATAGAAAATATCCCTATTTATAGGCAAGAGAACTGAAAAGCTAAAGTTCAAAATGTATTTTTATGATAATATCTATCATCCAATTTTTATAAACGAGCAGGTATCCCAAATTCGTTAAAGAGCCTGCAGCCGGGAAGAAGCGACACCCAGTAGACGAGATAGGAAGGGCAGATTGTAAGAGGAGGAGGAGGAGGAGGAGGAGGAGGAGACCTAAGAAGGAGCAAGAGCAGGATTCCGTCGAGGTGAAGCGAGAGATGTTCCAAAGATCGATAACAAGCTGTATAACTCTAGCTTCCCTCCACGGAAGAGAGACTTCTCTCTTTCTCCCCCCCTCGCTTCGCTCTTCTCCCATCCTTCCTTTGCCGTCTCCTCCTCCGTGCCCGCCTCCGTCGCGTCTCCGACAAGCATCCTTTCATCAACGTCTATGTGATCCAACTAAACTACCCTGACATCGACAAAACCAGGTCCGATGGGAGATAGACGCCTTTACGATACACACCTCGCTCACGATAGTATCTGTAATTGTATTAGTGGCTCGTTCGTGTAGCCTTCTCACAATCTCGCGTAATGCCTTTCTGTACAAGATGTCCAGAACGTGCCCATGAGATATCACATGGATCAGATCCTTAAACATGGATATAAATCTTTCAGCAAAATAACTTTTTTGTTCTGCTATATTTAACAGGAATCAAAGAGTCAAAGTATAGAAGTGGAATAATCAATTCCAGAATTAAATGATGAAAATTATATTTTCGTATATATTAACACATTTGTGTGTGTGTGTGTGTGTGTGTGTGTGTGTGTGTGTGTGTGTGTGTGTGTGTGTGTGTAGCTGCTGACATAATAGTATGCTTTTTATAAACTGTTGCTGTTGACGTAATAGTATTTTTTTTTTAATCTATAGCTGGTTGCTGCTAACGTAGTAGTACGTTTTTTAATACATATATGTAAAGTAAAATTAATCAAACCAAGTTTTAACAGTTTTATGAATTTTTTAAATTTATTTTTATGAAAAAGTACTCAATTAATTTTTTAAAAAATATATGTAATAAATTTTACAAGTTTTTTAAATTTAACATTTTCCATATTCCATTAACATTCTCCATAATTCGACATTTTCTCTGTTTGGATTTGTAACAGATAAATTTCCTTCAATTTCAAACAACAAGCAGCTATAAATATGATACTTTAAAACAAATTTCATTTTTTTTTTATTTTAATAACAGAACTCTGCGGCAATCAGCTATCGATTTAAGTTTATTGTATGCGGCAACCAGCTTTAGAAAAGTGAAAGAATTACCGGCTGCGAAAGTGTTGAATAGCTCAAGAAGTAAAGCGACTAATTTTTATCCTTTCTTCCTAATTTATCGATCTTGACGCTCGAAAAAATAAAAAAAACGTTAAAATAAAAGATTAATAAAATAAATATTACTTTTTATACTGAGAAAGACTAAGTACAGTCGAAACGTCTATATTTTAAATTTACATTTACATATATACACCAAATAGGATTAAATATATTATTTTTCCATCCTAATACTAGCTCGTTTTCAATTGACCATTCTCCTTTAGATTTTTGCTTTTGCATATTACGAGCCTATTATTTTTATTATCTTTAATAAATATTAGCTATATACGAAATTCCTCTCTCGGTTTGAGGGTGATCGTGACCCAGTGTCGCAGACGCCACACGCAACGAAAACGCGTGTTATTGCGATACACGAGTTATCGGCGGTTTAGTACTTCTGATCGGCGGTCATTAGTTACACGCGCACGCACGCATAATTACACACTCGCGCGTATGACATTTATTGCCGGAGATTAACCTGTTAGCCTCGCGGAATTATTAATGCGCCGCGTTTATAAAGCGGGAGATGCAAATCGGGGCCGATCGTGGAGGGCGGGCGACGCGGCGCGAGTCGTCGTCGTCGCGCGCGCACGCGGCCTGCAAATATAACTCGTTTGACTTCGTTCGTTTATCCACGCGTGTCGAATGCCTTACGTAATTGCCGAGCGCGCGTGGCTCGCGTACACGCGAAAGAAATCGCCCGCCTTCTTAATCGCTCGCTTCCCGGGAAAATTTCTCAGTGGGGATTCTTAATGTGCCCATTATGAGCGGATCGACGACGTGTCTCGTTAAGCGCGATAACGCGAGCACGAGATGGGAGTCTTACAAAGGAAGGATACGAATCGACAAATTCAATTTGCATTTGACGTATCGTGGAAATGCACGACCGTCGCGAAACCACCGAATGCCACTGCAGACGCTTTGATCAATCTGAAATCGATTCTTGCTCGACGAAAATGTCAGGGGGACTTATTCCTCTTTAATTAAAGATTGGCGATAAAGAGCTTCTGGCAAATTAAGCTCCAATGGAGAAGGTAGACGGCGAAATCCTGTTTCTCTCGTTTAATTGCAAAAAATGTACGTTTCTATAAAGTAAAACTGTGATCGTTCCAGGGTCCTCAAGATTTCCGGCAGCCGTTCGTACGTTATTAAGATTTCCTCGTTACGCGACTATTACATTTCTAAACGTAATCACGATCGCGATGGAGGCGAGAAGTCTCGAAGGAACGGAAGTAGAAGGCAGAGCGGATAAATTTGCTATAAAGTAAAGCGGCGCGAAGAGGCAGCACCCGCGAAACCAGAACAGACGTGCTCGAGATTCCGTCGCTGTTTTATTTCTCTCGCCGATATAACACGCTGGCAGAGCTCTCTTTCTTTCTTTCTTTTCTCTCTCTCTCTCTCTCTCTCTCTCTCTCTCTCATCTTTTTCTCGTGTCTCGCCGGGAGTCAAAGATGGAACCGGCCAAAGAGTAAAGAGAAGAGGAATAACAAGGAGATGAAAAGAGGTGGAAGAAGACGGGGCGAGCCGAGCGGAACGAGGGAAAGAGAGAGAAAAAGGGGTGAAGGGCGATGAAAGAGTTATGGGGATGCGAGAGGAGAGGTGCGGAGGGAAGAGGACGGGAGGTGAAAGGAGAGAGGATGTAGCAGCAGGATATCAGCAGCGAACGACGAAAGTAATAAAACTTGGATGGATGGCAGGCTCGGACAGATTGGTCGGCCATTCAATTGGGAATTCGACGAATTTATGGACTTCCTAATCTGCCATTATGGACGGCCATTTAGGGACTCCCTTTCGCATCTAGCTTCGCCGCGTGGTTTGTTCTTTCGATGGCGAACAAAGCAGGACAACAGAAGGCAGTCTTACAGATGCTTACGAGATCTAATGACGGGTCCAGCTTGAATGGAATTTCATACACTCTAGAAAATACAACTCACGTTAATGCTAATTGAGGCTTCGCATGCTTTGCGTTTCCTCTCGTGTATCTTTCGGTATAATCACCGCTACAATTCATTTCTAATTAGAAGTGACATTTTACCGAATGTTTCTGTATATGAAGACCCGGGGGGAAAAACAAAGAATGTCAGTTTTATACTTTTGAGTAAAATGGATTTTAAAGTTTGTTATTTCCCCTATACCCGAATGTTCTACCTTCATTTTTTCACTGATTAATACAGTTTTTAATTCAAGATGTACATTGTAGTATCATTGATGTTTGTAGTATCTCTTAAACGCTACAAAATGACGTGCGCGCGACCATATCTCATTTTTAATAAAACTGACATTCCTTGTTTTGCCCCCCCGGGTCTTCATCACAGTTGGAAAATTTGTGTTAAATTTAACATAAATTACATGTCCCAAACGGTCCACTCAAATTTTTGTGTTAATTTAACATAATATGGATGTGTTAAATGGTAACACTGATATCATGTTAATATTTCAACAAAAAAGAAATGTAATTTTGATCGTAATTTAAAGTTAATTGTGTGTACAATTAACATAACTTTTTTGATGAAATTAACATATAAGAAATGTTCTTTTCATATAAGAATGGTAATAAGTAACACGCAGTCATCCCCACTTCTATTATAGAGTAAAATCAACACTCTTTTTCTGTAAATTTTAACACATTTAATAAATACGTGCAAATTGTGTTACTTTAACATATATTAAAAATCATTTTAATAATTTTACATTTTATATTTGTTAAGTTCAGTTAACAAAGCAGACATGTGTTAAATTTACATATGAATGTGTTGGTTACTTAACACAAAAAGTTTAACTAGCAAATTTTTTCACAAAAGTACACAAATTTTCCAACAGTGTATGTATTCACTCTGTTCGTCATCTTTTTGTTTCCTCTTGCGTAAATTTGAAGGTAGAAAAAATAGCTGTTAAAAGCAAAGTACGTACACGTAAATGTGCGCTTTCGACGCACATTTTGGTATGAAAGGTACCAAACGTTAGTTTTATCTACTTCGAGCTCAAAGGCACTTACTACACTTCAAGGCGATCTACTTTATTAAGTAGATTAAACTTTACATTAGAATCCTACGAATTACCGTCACGGTGGAGGAAGCACATTTTTCCCTTTAGAAAACTTTGGAAGTCCATTTCTCAGTTTTGACGTGGAAGCGTTTGGCTCCTTTCACATAATGGCCGTTCATTTATCCTTACTTCGCGAGGGGCTCCAGCGGTGAAAAACAGCTACTCGATTCGACTGCCTTCGAGGGAACGATCATAAAGTGGACCTTTGATGCCATGGAGGAAAGAAGAGGGGAAAAACACGAAGAACAACGAGAAAAGAACGGGGAGGAAAAAGATAGAAAGGAAGAAAGAGAGAGAGAGAGAGAGAGAGAGAGAGAGAGAAAGAGATGGGAAAGGACAAAGAGTGGAAGAGGGAAGAGCAGTCGAGGAGAGTCACGATGTAGTTTAACCCGACGACAACCACGACCGCGGCATTACATATAATACCTGTCTGACAAGCTACCTTACCCGTGTTGTATCGGCCCGGTGTTTGTACGTGTGTGCGCGCGCGCGCGTGTGTGTATAATGCCCGTTCGTGTGTGCGAAACACGCGCTTTTGTGTGCACGCGGAGCTTACCGCACGGCATGCACAGGCGTATGCGGTTGCGTGTGCCCGCGTTGCACGCTCGAGTGTGGCTCGAGAATTCGAGGATTCGGGTAAAACTAATTGTAGGCCTGTCTGGAACGGTTGGCAGGACCTTGCGTATCGCATGCGAACAGACCTTTATCGATTTCATCCCGTGGACATAATTATACTTTTATAATTTTGCATGCCTTGTGTCACACTTTGTACGCGCTATTTTATATAACGTTTCGATTTTAACCCTGCTGCAGTGGTCGCGCGGATGACAATGGTCACACTGAGAGAAAAAATAGTTGGAATGACAATAATTTCACTATATTTTATAGTTAGTTTTGGTCTCAAACATATTTTTATAGTTCATTTAAACATACAAAATATAGCAGAGTGAACACAGATTTATAGTCATCATATTTCCTTTGTTATTATTATCATGTGTATAGTAAAGCATGCTAAGAATATAGTTACCTGTGCCAATATTTGCCAAATATTCCAATTGTATTGACTATATAAAATGGTTAAT
>NJRQ01000344.1:204916-222461 GCA_003063805.1 Aphaenogaster ashmeadi | reverse complement strand
TAAAGTCGTTACCGTTACACTAACTGGCTCCGACTATTTTGTCAGAGCCACTTGGTGTACACCCAATATGCATTTATGCGGTGTACCGAGCCCAGACGAACACGCGGCACCGGTGAGGAACTGCACTATTTGATCAGCCGAACACAAAAGTTGCACTGACACCCGAAATGTGCAATCAGTGCGCCCCAGCCGAAATCGCTATTAGATTTCATGGTTACCAACAAATAATTCGGTTTTCTGATATCGAGCACGTAAGCGCAAATTGAATACAATACTGCCTTATGACTTCTTTCCATAGGCGTCCACAGGAATTTTTCTGAGGGAAGAGGCAACAATATACATTGATTTTTTGTTTTTTAAATGTTTTTGTTTATAATAATAATAATGATAATTACTCCATTTTAAAAGATTAAAGTTTATCAATTGATGTTTTTCCCATTATTTTGGATGTATTATATATACATATATATATATGTATATATATATATATAATTGTTCTATTTTATTTAATCTATACTTTTAAGAAAAGCCAAGGGAGAGCAACTGCCACCCTCCCCCTTGATCCCTCTTTAGGACGCCCGTGCTTATTCCTAATAACCAATTAAGGGGGGACACCACCCCTGAGGCCTAAAAATGATTCCTAACTTTGGCGATTTAGGCTACGGTCAACTTGATGCTACAAATGCTTCGAAGCATTTTCTGATTGGTCAATTAGTAAAATTCTTTCTTCTGATTTGTAGTGTCAAGTTGACCGTAGCCTTATTGTAGTAAAATAATCAACTCAATCAAAAACTTTTTTTAATGGCTTTATAATATGAACCTTTAAGAATAAAAAATATGTTTGTTGAATTTTTATCGTATAAAATTGGCGGCGATATATCCCCCCTTAATGCCTGTTAAAGGTACCCAGTGGGATTTAATCCTGCACACTGAAAATTAAAAAAATATGTTACCCGTTGAATAATCGTGGCCATAGCTACGTAGTTCAATACACACGTTTTGTGTATATAGAGGCGTTAGTAAACGGGTTTCACACATTAGAGAGCCTTTAAAGATTCTCTAGAGTCTAGGTTTCATATAGGGTGCGTTCCACTTAACGTTCGCAACGCTCGCGAGCATCGTTCATCCTTGTTTATCACTTGATAAACAACAAGGATGACATGACTCCTCGCGAGCGTTGCGAGCGTTAAGTGGAACGCACCCTTACCGCGCCGGTATGTTCACTCTCCTAGGCTTCTATCTGCTCCCGAGAATGGGATTCCTTATTTCGTCGACATAAACTATGCATAACGAGACGTACGAATAGTGACGTTGTTATTAGAAAATTACGATAGAAGGGAAAAAAGATGAATGACTAGTACGTAGAAGGCGCCTATGTGGCCTATGATCCATAATCTCTCTCTCTCTCTCCCCCTCTCTCTTTCTCTCTGTGTACATACGTACGATACTGGCCGCTGGCGCGTAGAAGAGAGTCCTCACACTGTCATCGATATTTGTTCCTCGCTCCGGCTGGCTAACGGAATGTCGGGCGTTATTTAGGACGGCGGGACGAGATCATTTCTGACGTGTTCGACAATTGACGTGCACGATACGTGGATCAGGATGAGCGCGAAACATTTGAGTGCCGGTACTAGAGAAGTATTTACTTGTAAATCGTGCGATTGACAAGTTCGCGATGAACGTCCACGAATGTCTATTCCTTCTTTCAGGATCGGTACCGCCGCCCCTCGTACCTGGCAAAATACGCCTGTACAGTATGCGCTTTTGTCCTTACGCGCAAAGGGTACACCTCGTGCTGGATGCCAAGCGAATTCCGTAAGCATGATTACGCAGCAAGCTATATTGTTTTGTCTGGGGAATATCAAACTTTTTAAAAAATGTTTTTAAAATATATACTTAATTTTTTTATTAATCTCTTTTTTTAATATTATATAATTTTTAGGTAATTTAATAACATTGGCTGAGCTATGAAGTGTATATAAAGGCTGCGGTCCACTTGACGCTACAAATGCTTCGAAGCGTTCGAATGACCTATCAGAAGAAAGAATTTTACAAATTGACCAATCAAAGAATGCTTCAAAGCATTTGTAGCATCAAGTGGACCATAGCCAAATTCACACAAAAATATTAGGCAAAAAAGATTTAGCCCGACCGTAAAGAGCCCATATTTCTATATATTGTATTGTTCACTTATTCGGTCTATATTTATTAATTGTTAATTTAACATATTTCTGTATATGATATATATTAATCCAATACAAAGCATTCTCTCTCATTTCATAAAAAGAGAAAGATTTCTTTCTGTAGAAAAAATTTTCAAATAGTTTAAGAATTGATAAATGATTTTGCATGTTTCATGTGCTTCTATCTATATAACGTCTCTCTCTCTCTCTCTCTCTCTCTCTCTCTCTCTCTATGCATTGTTTTGCTCTTAGATACGATGTGGTATATGTGAATTTAACGCATAAACCAGACTGGTTGATAGAAAAGAGCCCCCTTAATAAAGTTCCTTGTATCGAACTGGAAGGAGGAGAAACGCTGTATGAAAGCCTAATTATCGCTGATTATCTGGACGACGCTTATCCTCAAAACAAACTGTATCCAAGTAATCCTTTAGCAAAGGCTAAAGATAAGTTATTGATCGATAGATTTAATACAGTGATATCAACTATGTATAAGGTATTCATTATGCTGGTTTCGTTTTGAAATATTTACATATATATTCTTGTTTATAATTCTCTACATTCCTATGATGGTCTTATTGTATTCGACTTTCAGGTACTTTATATAGCGTTGGAGCAGGATGTATTTAACGAGGCATTAACTGGTTTAGAACTTTTTGATCGGGAGTTGGCGAAGAGAGGAACTCCCTTTTTTGGAGGCAGCAAACCCGGCATGCTGGATTTCATGATATGGCCGTGGTGCGAAAGAGCAGATGTAATAAGGATTATAAAAGGAGAGCAGTTTGTCATACCTCGGGACCGTTTCCTGCGACTGGTAATAACATCATTATTGGAAATTGGCATATGTGTATACAGCCTTGACCAAAAGTATTAGGCACCTATATTTTATTTATCTGAAATTCTTTTACCTGTATTGTTTCCTATTGTTTACTGGCATTATACATAAGTTTAAAGGGTTCTTGAAACAAAAAATACTTCACAGCAAGTGCCGCGTAAATCAATTTTTTAGCTTTTAGATAAATGAAAAAAATATAGGTGTCTAATTTTTGACTAAGGCTGTATATATATCGATTGCGATATAAAATTTTTATTTAATATAGCTTGAATGGAGAGTCGCCATGAAAGAAGATCCTGCCGTGCGTGGCAGCTTCCTGGACGCCGAAGTGCACGCCAAGTACACGCGTAGTCGTCTAGCTGGGACACCTCAGTACGATTTAATAGCTAACAGCTAAAGATGATCCAGTCTATGGCCCATTCCATCTTACGATGTCTTAAGTTGTCAAGCTACTTCGTTGCCATTTCAACATAGTAAATTACATTCTATATACTTAAATATATATATATTTTTTAAAAAATATAAAATTAATGTTTGTGTAATATCTAAAAAAAACCATCGACATATAGAATGGATCGCTGATGTCAGTGGAGGGGGTATCGCACGCGTAGAGTGAGAGGCAAATAATATGAGGACACGTTCCGTCTCTTTCCGTCTCTTTACGGCGTACTACGTTCCTGCTTGGAAAAAGAGACGGAACGTGTCCTCATATTATTTGCCTCTCACTCTACGCGTGCGATACCCCCTCCACTGACATCAGCGGTCCATTCTATATGTCGATGAAAAAAACAGATACTAACTAGTTTGTAAAACAGAGGCATTTATCTTGATTGTTATGTTGGTTAACATGTGAAAATAAAAATTTCTTTTGCATAAAAAGTTACATACAATTTTGCAACATATATATTTGGGGGGGCGGGCAAACATACATGTGATTATATATACAAAATGTTTCAAGACTTTCAAGGACAAATTTTGCAATAGCCTATATATATCTGAAATATGTTTATTATCATGGTATTATTTACATATCTTAATGTGATATATGTATATATTACACACACACACACACACTACTTTTAAATAATGTTTCTATTTGAACATCTCAAGATTGGTGTTCATTATATTATCGGCAATGTTACTCGCAATATGACAGTAACGATTATATATGTAGCTAATATGACTAACAGTAAAAAAAGATATCAAAATTAAAATATATATATATTTGGGGGGAAATTCACTTCT
Organism: Aphaenogaster ashmeadi; assembly: GCA_003063805.1. NCBI lineage: Eukaryota > Metazoa > Arthropoda > Insecta > Hymenoptera > Formicidae > Aphaenogaster > Aphaenogaster ashmeadi. The sequence goes on along the minus strand of NJRQ01000344.1, from coordinate 218,198 downwards.
CGCATATACTTTATAAAATAAATTCAATACTTATAAAAGCTAGCGTATCAATTGGCAATTAATTAGTACATTGTGTCCTGACAGTTGTACTGCATATAAAAAACTTACAAAAAGAAGATAAATTAACATTACAGTTTCCTACAGTCATTATAAGTTTCCAAAAATCATCAAATATACTCCATAGAAAAGGAAACACACAAAAACCAAGTACACCGTTATCATAAAGGACTGTGAGTTTTCCTTCCTCAAGTTTTGCAATTCCTTTTCGTTTTGCCTGAGAACTTGTTTAACTTCCTCCAGCTCGTTCTCCAATCTCTCTCGATTTTCCGCGATGAGTAATTTCGTCTTAAGCTTTCTCTCGATTACCTCGACCCTGTATAAGTTATCTTTTAAGCTCTCCTCCACCTGTTCCATCTAAAACAAACAGACGATAAAGATAATTTAATTTTCCCTTCGACAAATGATTGAAAAGAAGCGGCCAGATTATCAGTACCTTGGTGATGATGGTATCACTTCGTGTCATTGTGTACTTTTAGATGTACACTTATATTTGCTTTCCCCACTCGGTGTCACTCGCAATGAATTCCTTGATACTTGAAAAGTAATATCAAGTAGTATTCTTGTTGACAAGCGTGACATATGTGCTACATGTGAGGGAATAAACTAAAGAGAGCGAACTAACGGTACATATTGTACAACAGCGTTGGGAGTGCCATCACGTTTGAAGCTACTCCAGTTCGAATGAATCGCATCTAGATACATCGCTCCGTTGATAGGAAAGTGACACAGGTCAAGAATTAGCATTTTTGAGATAATGAAAGGAAATCGACTCTAAAAGACTAATACATTTTTGTAAACACATTTGTAGCTTGTTTGCTTATATGGAAACATGTCACAACTCTGATAAGAGATGAAATTTACACTATACTAGGATTGCAATGTTCGAATTTTGAAAACTCATGACATTGCTTTAAAAAATACATTATAATTGAAAGTATAACATGGAAAGAGAAAGTAAAGTTATGCATATACACGATCCCAATTAAAAAAAAAACCAATTAAAAAAAAATTCCAATTCAGAATGTTAAAAATGCTCTACTTTACAAGTGTGACTTTTCTATCAACAGAGTGATATATTCCTGCCATGACCGTTGGTTCAAAGAAATTATTTATTTGAATCAAATAGTGTGAATATTATGTAAATTTAAAAAAATGATGTAAAAATAAAGCATAGATTTAGAGTTTGAAGCATAGATTATTTAAAGTTTGAAGCATAGATTATTTAAACAGTTTCTTTGTTTTCAGCTGCTTGTTTTAAAAAAACAGATTCTCTTCATTATAATAAATATTTTTTATTCTTAAATATTTTTTATTTTATGTTTCATATTGATCTTAAAAATAATATTTATCTTTATTTAAATCATTATTTATATTAATTATAGTAAAACGTTTTTCTAAATGAGATAAATATTTATTTCAGTTAAGAAACTTTATTTCAAAGAAATGTTTATTTAACTGAGATTTTTTTTCAGTGTACTTATCCCAAAAGTTTCACTTAAGAATTGCAGTTGCATATTAAATGTTGAGTTTATATGTTGATGATGTTGATTTATCTTTTTATATTATCTTTTAAAAGGAAAATTTAGAATGTTTATATTAATGTCATTTTGAGTGTTTTTACCATGTTGCATATATTTCTATGAACTGGAGGAGGATGAGGATACAAACCAAGCTGTCTAAACGAAAAAAATTTCGACACTTCATTATTTCATTGTTAATAATTATAAATATAATTTGTTTCATAACTTCAGTGTATTATACAGAGAATAACCTTTGATCGCCGATGATTAGAGAGTTTCAAATTGCATTCTATATATCCGTGTCTAGAGAGAAATATTCCACGATCTTACGATTAACTTAATCCACAAAAAGAATCAAATGTTCGCTGCCTTTATTTTGTTATCTATCTTGCTAAAAGATAGTATCAGCATCGATATTTCTTTTTCTTCGTTCAACGATTATAAAAACGATGATCAAACGGTGTATGAAGCTTAGCTTCAAATGATAAATAAAACGTTAATAGAGAATAACAAAATAAATAAAGATGCAACAAATAGAACTATTAAGTTACCACTTGGTCTAGTTCATCAATCTTTCATCTTTGCGAGAAAAGAAAGTCAACAGAAAGCAGCTTCCAAGCGAATAAATATTGGCAGCTAAAGCAATTAATGTTTCACACTTTCAAGCTAGAACACTTCCGTGCACATCTTCTGAATCTAAAAGAAATTATTTTCAGTATTTAGAAATATTATTGCAAAGATAATGCAATATGTATATATCCTAAAATACAAATGTAAGTTGATAATCAAATATAAGTTGAGCATGCTCTCGAGTTTTGTATATCGGTGATATAGCGAGGAATGAGAGAACACGTGTAAAAATCGTTTGTTTCTTTCACAAGATCTCTTCCTAGAATATCATTTTCTTTCTGTCGTTATTACCAAATTTATGCACATTATTAATATATATCGGTTAAATGAAAAATAATAAAACGTACATGTGATAACATATCTATTATTAAAAAATTGATCACATTCAGTGATTTGACACACGCCATCACACATAATTGCCGGGTTAAAATGCTATATAATACATTTTTAGATTCAAAAATGGTTGGCAAAACCTATTAAAGTTTCATGAAGTAACAAATCCATAAGTTTAATACACTAGAAAAATACGAGTTAATCATTATTGTGCCAGATAAATGATAACAAAAGTATTGTCGATCATAGTTTTTGTACAGTGCAGTTCTTATACAATACTAGACATATAAACTGTTCCAACAAAGAGCACAATGCCTATTTTATAAATATATTTTAACAGGTATATGGAGATATACAGGTTCCTCTATATACAATAGAGAAAATCGAGCAGATTCGCGAAAATAGTAGAGTAACAGGAACACAAGTTACATTGTCATGCAAAATATTGAAAAGTCAGTAACACACATTTTCATTAAATCAAGAAATTTGTTCATCGCCATATTATTAGTTTTTCTTTATAACTATTCATGCTGCTTAGTTTGATTCTACAGATGGAAAACTGATTCAACAGACCAGGTGATATCGGACATATTTTACACTTCATATAAATTCTAGAAATCTCGAAATCAGGTATTAGTACCGAGATTCCGAATTATGTGTTACTATATAACAATTCATGAATCCAAACACTTTCAAAAATCCAATAGTCTCAAGAAAAAGCCGAAAAACTTTAGGAACGCGGAAGCTTTGAAATGCTGAAGATCCACTGGAACACAAAACATTTGGCATTTGAGGAAATATCGATTTCGCAAATACCCAACACGCAACCATTTTATGTGAAAATGTTTTGTATTCGCACATCTGTCTATTTAGCAACTCATTTTTAGGAGATTGATACTCTCTCTCTATGGACGATCATTCGGTATCCAAATATATTTTAAGTGCTCTCTCTCGACGTGGACTATAACTCGAAGTAGTAGAAAGCGGCGTTAAGCGTGAATTTTCCTTAAAAGCGATCTCCATTACCTCGTCAGCATTTAATTGTTTTGGTTTTTCCCTATTGTCCCTTAAAAAATTCAAAAATTTAGTAAGATTAAAAGATATTTAATATTAATTTAATAATCACGAAATATAATGAATATATACCTGTATAAGAAGACGGCACCATCTTCAAAATTGAAAGATAAACTATCATGATGTTCGTTCCAATCGTGCTCATTATGAATTCGAAGCACAGAATTGTCACATGGAAAACTACCTTTCCCCTTTGCTATATCTATATGTTCCTCCGGAATATCTGATAATGAGGAAAGCTAGAAAAAAGAACAATGATTTAAATACTTCTCATCTTCTTATTAATATAAAGCGATTTTTTTACGTGACTTACTTTCTTTTTTAGTTCTTCGACGGTTCTATTATCCATAACAATTTCTTGGAATTGTCCCAATTGCAATTTTGCTGGCAACCACCTTCTGACGAACAGGACAATCTGATTGGTGTCTGTAACTGTCTCTTTATCTGGTAATTCTTGAACAATCATTTCAAATTGCGAATGAAATCGGAGATCCTCAAACTTCTGTTCGTTTAGAAATACTTTCGAGGCTGTCTTATAATACTTTTTCCTAAACCGGCATTTTTCATATGGTATATCTATATCATATTTTCTCTTTATTTCTGCCAGTAACTCTTTCTTTGCATGTCCGACCGTCATATCTTTCGAGACAATCCATTCGCATAACAATTTGTAAGGCTAATAAAATTTTAATCCATAATAAGAAATTTTGATAACAATAACGTAACATGTGAAACTTTATTATGTGCAAAATATGAAAAAATGATACAAACCTCAGTGGAATCGATCAATAATTGATATAATTTTACTTTGAATTCTCCGTTACGCAAAGCTCGCCCGAGTTTCACATTAAGTCTTTCACCATCCTCATATGAATTAAGCTGTTCCGTCAAACAGCTGCATTCTGATTCACCAGAATTCGATAGACGAAAAACTTTAAAATATTCCACAGGTACACCCACAAATGGCTCTAAATCTTTCTTCAAAGTGCTCAATCTCATTCTTTTGTCTACTAATACTTTAAGTACTGTAAAAAAGAAGGAGATAATTAAATTAAGAGACCAACAGTCATGGCCTCTAGAATTGACTTTAATGACATACGTTTTTGTTGAGTACTGTCTGCATATGGTGTAGCTCTAAAGTAATAATCGGAGTCATCATCAATATCCCAGTTTTCTATTTCGAATTGCTTTGAAATCTTATAGTCCCTATAGTTGCGTCTATGCCACGATTGTGGTTCAATATCAACACCCTCTGGTGCATCACCGACCAACGTTTTATCACTATCGCTAAGGCTACTATCTTCACTGTTACTCTGTTCAGGAGTATTCCATTCTTCAGCTTCCCCTAATTGAGGACTTATATTTCGTACGGTGGTATCTTCGTTACTTCGTGTACAACTTTTCGAAGTTTCATTGTATTTCAAATTGACATCCCAATGTGATTCAATAACGCCAAGTTTTGATGAACCACTGGTAACAGACTTTTCCTTTTCTTCGTATTTATCATCTAACAATGGGATATTCAATTCTTCCAATGTTTCTGTACAAAAATTATAACAAATTAGAATTTTCGTAATGATATATAATTACAATTATAACTGCTGACATTTATTCTGTAAATTATTTAAAAATCATCACCTTTACTGGTATCTGGTAACTGGACATGCAGAGAGATAACATGTCTAAAATTCTCTATGATTCTGTGTACTGTTGATTCTTGAAAAGGTTTGTTATTATCTATATCATACATCGTTGATATGAATACTTTATTTGCGTTATAAAATCCTTCAGTTTGAAGATCACTATCATCATTTTCCACTGGTCTAGTTTCTGGATATTTTCGCAATATTACTTTCATTTGCTTAGGATCCATATTAATAATTTTTCCTACGGTTTGTTTATATTCTTTAACACTTTGCGATAATAAACCTCTGATATCGATCGGACCGTCAATTACCTCCTCTCGAGTTACGTCTATGACAAATACTTTAGTTGAAACTCCTGAAACATGACATTTTAAAAATTTGAACTTTTGACCGTATATAATTAGCAATACACACCCACCCAGTTGTGTACTCACCACCTGGTAAATACGTCTCAAACTTTTGATCTTTGCGACGAATTTCTAATAATAAATCAAATCGACGTGAAATACGCCATATATTTCCAACAGGTTCATGCTCTCGATCATCATAACTACATTCTATTAAATCAGTATTATGTTCATAACTAACTAAACGACACTGATCCAGACTCACTACATTTTCAAGACCAAATTTCTTATATGCTTTCTCTGTTGCTTCGGCCCAAGTAATATCAGGCATAACATATAATTTGACATTCATCAATTTCCCTTCTACTGGATGATGACAGTACACCTTCAACCTAGGTATAGACATTTGCTTCTCGCGATTTTTTTTATCATTATCTTCACTTTCCTTCATTTTTTTCAATAGCTCCTACAAATAAGATGACAAAATATATTGTATTATATAATATAAAATATCTTAGAAAAAGAAAGAATATCATTCTATAAAATAAATTCTAAAAAAGATAACAAAGAAAAGTTTTTGCATATATTAGTCGCAAAAGACCTCTCTTATAATTAAAATTCCTTAATCATTGAAAACATTTTTATTACTGTATTATAATGAACAAATTATAATAACTAGGTAATTATGTTTAAATAGATTTAAAACTAACCGCAATTGCAAATCAAACAAATAGTTCAATTATTAATTCTATTCGAATTGAACTATTCTAATTTGAAATTTATCACGCAACTCATTCAATTTGTCTAAGTTCTACTTTTTATTTGAATCTTACCTGAATATGTCGTGGAAAATCTTGAGTTTGCATAGGTAGAGTATTACGAGCACGATCGATTTGCCTATACATGAGCATATATGCATTCGTGCTACTGCTATATGCACCGCTGTAATACGCCCTCGAAGGTCCACCGCCATATGTTTTCTGGATGTCGTCGTGAGTTATCTGTGAATATATAACGCAATCGAGGAAATCATTAATATCAATAAAAACAATAAGCTGCTGCAACTTTAATTTTCATACCTGAGTTACGCTTTGATCATTAAAACACAACCATTCTTGTGTCCTGAAATCTTTTATATAAGCATAATAATGACCTCCGCTCGCACTGCCGCTATGAATCATAATTGAGAACAGTTCATACATGTATGGGCCTTTTCCCAGCATATAAGTACTGCGATTCTTTTCATTCTCATGATTATGCGTAGTACAACTCGACGTCGACGGACCGTTGCTCATATCAATACCTGAAGGTGGACATACACATCCTCTAATAATTCTGAAAATTGTTACGATAAATGATCACACCCTAATATTATACCTTCATCATCGTCTTGATCATGACTGGCTGAATGATTACTGTTGGAAAGACTGTTGTCACACGGTGCACAATCGTCATCTAAAGTACCGCTATCTGTTGTGGAACTATCATCGCATTTGATACCTAAGCCAATGTCTTCTTCACCACCTGGAGATTCTTGACTCGTTGTGGACGCAATAAAAGAGTTCAAATTTAATATGTCCGGGAACGTGACTCTGAAATAGCACAGATCACAATAATGTGAAATTATTTCAAAATTATAAAATAGAACTTTCATTAATCAAATACAATATTGTACAATTTACATACTTATCATTGAGCTTGATTCTATGGAAGGTTTTATAATCAAAGTCAAATCGCTTGAGATGCAAAGTTAATAAATATGGAAATTTCGTAAACTTCAATCCTTTATGCGCATCACATTTTTTATTGCACTTTTCACAATGGTACTGATTAGCTCCTTCTAATGTTTCATACTGAACGAACGCTCTAATTGCTTCCTCCTATAAGGAAGAAAGTTTACATAAGTATATATAAATGTAAATGGTATTTTAAATTGCAGCATGTAGCAATATATTACCACACTGTTATATGCAACATTGCTTCCAAATGGTCTAACTGGTAATGGGATATCAAGAAACGTATCTTCTCTTGATTTTTCTGTTCCACACTCAAGACATTTAACGTAATCGATCATCTTTCCTAGCGACACAGAAAGCAAATTACAGATATTTTCACAATTCACACATAATGATATTTTATACCTTCGTAAAGTCTATTAATTAGATCTGCTTGTTCTGTATTTTTGAATTTCTGTTCCAATGCATCAAACATAACTCTACAAAGCTCTTGAATGTCGTGCTGCTGCCATGCTTCGGTAGAATCCCAGCCAAAACTTTTAGTTAAGGATGTAGTTTCCACTGCAGATCTTGTAGATGTCTATTTAAAAATGTGATTATATTATTAAAAAATTTTTTGAAAACTATATTAAAAACATGAAAATTTAATTAAATACATAAAGATCCACTATCCACATATAACATATATGATATACGTATATAGATATTAAGCTTATTAAACATCTATTATACCTGTAAATTAAGAAATAATTTCTGTAATTGATATGGTATGCTTAAAGCTTCATCCTTTTCTGAACCATCCACATATTCCCAATTGTATAATGCATTACGAAATTCTGGTGTCATGTACAATGCTTGAAGAAGACTGTTCAAGTAACAAGTCATTGCTTGATTGACTAAACCGACATAGCCTTAAAAAAAATTAGAAAATTAATTATGCAGATATACATTTAAAAATACTAATAAGATTTCTTTTAATATACAAATTTATATTAAAATAATTCTTAAACGGTGCTTACATACTTGTTTCAGTTTTAATAAAACTTCTGAAGTTAACTTCTTCTCTAATTTCCGTAACATCTTCCCTAACGTCTTCCCTAACAATATTCTCCTCAGTCCATCGTGGCTGAAGGGGTGCACTTGTGACATTATATGTTGGTAGATTATAATCCATGGTTTTCGCCGTTTGTGGCATTAGGTTAATAACAAAGGGTTCTGCTGGATCAACAACAAATAGAGTATTTTTCATTTCAGGTAAACTCGGATCAACCGAGAAATCCACTCCAATCTGCTCCATCGTTTTGTCTTTCATATTAGACAAATCAATCTAATATTGGATAAAATGTAGATTAGATTAGAACACATGTTTATTATTATATATCACATTTAGTATTATATATTTAAAGAATGTAATTAAAATAACCATTGTGCATGAAGACGTCCATAAAAGCAACCTAAAGCTGTCCGGTCGCATGTGATAATGTTCTTCGATATGGTCGTAAAGTTCCTTCACGCATGTAGATACATATAAGGAAAATTTGTCGCTAGTGCAAAGTTTATGGTTAGCCTCAAAGGGCATATTAAACTGAACGACACATACTTGAGTCTTTTCACCGGCTTTGCAAACCATGATCTGTAAGCAAAACGCCAAACGCGTAAGTCTTATTAAATCAGATATTTATTAAAGCAATTAATATCATCTAAGATACTATTATGATAAAATAAGCCTAAGAAAAATTAGTTATATGATCTCCTTTAGTGCAGATATAAATATAATTGCAAATAAGTACAATGCCAATTTGTATCTAACTTTAAATAAAATTATATATTATCAAATTATAAAAACAAAAATCTTTAGAATGAATTATAAATTATTTATAATCTTTTGATAAAGACCATTTAATATAAGAAAACCTATTATATTATTACACTAAAATGAAAAAAAGTACAGTATTTATTAATATGGAATTTGCAAAAAAAGTGATTATTAGATACTTTTGAGTAACAAAAATTGGCATTCTGCCATACTGACGGCGGAAAATGAGCAAGATCTACGCAACACAGCAGGATGCTGCTCTGCGCGGCATGACACAGTACGGAAAGCCTATAGAGCCTCCAGCTATATTTAGAATGTCTAAACCAAGCTTGTGAAATGGCTCTCTTTTCTGAGATCGCACAACCCATCTCTCTTTCCGCCTCTCCGCTTTCCTATTTTATAATCTTCTTTTTTTTAACCATGAGACAGAATTAAAGTATCAAACAATTATTACAATTGTTTCATTACTAATTACAAGCTTCCACTTAAATTATTCTAAATCTGGTTCTGCATACTCTCATTTAGTTATTACATATATATGAGTCTTATGGTTTTATTATATATTTCTATAAAATATAATTTTTTTATTTATCATTACAGATAGCACTAGTTTCTTTTGAAAATTACAAGCAACGTCTAATTGGATAAAAATAAATAATGCACAAAGTTATGCTGATTATGTGTACCTAAATTGTTTTATGATGAATTAAAAAATATTCAGATTAGGCAGATTTCATTATTTAAGACTTACCTATTTTTTTATTGGTCTATTAATCGATGTATGCTTTAATGGAAAGCTTATTCCTAATCAACTGATCCAACCTAAAAATGTATAATACATATAAATGTATAACATATCAAAAATATATAACATATTACATTAACAATATATATTAAGATCATAAATCTAAGGAATCAATCAAACGAATAGTTACGAGCGACATGTGCTGTTCAATATAAATTAACTTTATCAAAATATAATTATATATTTTTTTATATAGTATTTCCTATGATATATTTATGCAATTAATCGCGATATAACTTTGTTAGACATCATAAACTTTTATATAGAGAATCTATTCAATTGCGATAAACACAACTGGTATTCGATAAGTAACATAACAATCGACACAGCAACAAAGAAGATAATAAATATAATAATTAAAAAGAAGAGATTCTCAGTATTCGAATACAAGGTATTCGAACAAGACTCGGCAGTCTCTGCAAGAGACTCGCGTCCAAATACTTCACGTAGAAAACACAGAAGAGAGCAACGGGGAACGGCACTGTTTTAAACAAATCGGCATCGGAGGGAACGTTCCCTCTCATCGGGGATCTCTCGATCCGGTTGCATCGCGCCGCATTCTAGCATCGCTCGCGCGTCACGCGTGTATTACGCGCGTTATGTAAATACAAATATCTACTTGGCCGCACGGGAGGTAACGTATATCAACGCGCTAGATCCCGAGGCGGCCACGACACTCAGGAGATCGGAATGCGTCGCCGTGTCGGGGAAAGCTCGGCTAGCCGCCCTCCCGATATCGCTCGGCGCGTGTTACCCGCGGCCGAGCGCCGAGCCGCGATCGACGATCGGCGGAGAGGCCGCGGGTTCGCGTGCCGCGCGCGGAATGGTGTCGCGGATACGCGGTCGACGGGCTCTCGTCGTCGGCTTCAAACGTGCATTACCGCGGTTGGTGCGGCTCGGGTTAGAGGGGTAGACCCGCCGAGACGGCTGCGCGAGCGAAAGAATGAACGAACGACCGGCCGAACGAATTTCCGCGATGACAGAGCGAAGACTGGCCAGAGAGAGAGTGTCCAGTCCAGCGTCTCTCGCTCTCACTCGCTCCCCCGTACGTCCCCGTGCCGCGCGTTCCCGGCGTGTTTCCCCGGCGGAGTGTCGCGGGATCCGCCCGGCGTGCCGTTTCCCAATGTGTCCGACGACGTGACCGCCGGTGGCCGCCGGTGGCCGCTCGCGGCTCGCGTCGACCTCGCGATTCAGGAACCGACCCCTTACCGAAATCACTGACACATGTGCAACGCACTCACTTTACGCCATGTTTTCCTGCACGGCGCATCACGATCACTCGCTCGCGAGTCGCGATGGCACGCCGGGGTGGGGGGAGCGATCGTCCGGTGCTGCGCCCTGCCGTCGACTTTCGGAGGTGGCGCGGGTAACGGGATCTCGCCAGGAGTTTCCTCTCTTCCTCTCTCCACTACACTTCTCGTCCTCTCTCTTTTTCTCGACGCTTTGTTTGGCATTCCCGATGCACGAGGAAGCGTGATGTATTTATTTCGCGAATGGCAAGCAATCTTGTATATATGCGTTAATGCCGTTAATGTATCGAGATATATTTTATATCGATGGACATGCGTATCTAAAATTGTATTAGTCATTCCAGAGGTACATTTTATCAAAATGGTGGAATAAGTACGATAGATATGTATCGGGTGTCTCAAACTTATCTGAGAACATTTGAATGCGAAACTTCTGATTGCCCTGGTAAAAAATTTTTTATATATAAACATGTGTATAAACATATAAACATGTATAAACGTATATAAACATACATAAACACATAAACATCAGGGCCGTGCAAAGGGGGGTGCGAAGGATACACTGCACCAAGGCCCCAGTTAAGAGGGGCCTCGAAATTTCGGTGAAGATATAATTACTTTTTATTAATTCTATCTAAATTAATTTTTATTCAATTTAATTTTGTATGCAAATTATATTCATTTATATTCCATTAGTAATTCACAAAATAATTTTAATTTAATGAAATCTTCATTGTTTTATTGTGAATATTGTATATCTCGGTGATGCAATCTTTTACCTAATCGAACGGCTTTTATATTAATAACTTTCTATGATGAAATAATCAATAATTGAATCGGAAAAAGTGTTTGATTTATTATAAAATTATAAATGTTTGTAGAGTTCTGTTTATGAACTATAAATCTATAAATCTTTTCTTATTTACATTTTATAAAGGACCCCGCACAAACCTTATGGAAAATGGCTTTCAGTGAAATTGGCTGAAACTTTGCCATTTTGTACTTCAACCCAGGTAGCAAGCTGACGTTATTTGTCGTCATTTTGACGTCAAAATGACGTTTAATGTCGTCAAAATGACGACAAATAACGTCAGCTTGCCTGGGAAGTGATGCTGATCGAAAGTTACCATTGCCACAAGTCAATCCTATGAGCCATTTTTGTTCTAAAAGGGCTCAAAGTTTAATAACACAGGACCACACAAAAAAATTTTTTGAAAAGTTCCTGGGATCAGAGTAGGCGTTATTTTGGGTTACTGAATCCGAATTCGTAAACCGTTTTGTTCTATCACGTCTAGTTTTTTAGATAATCGATAAGAATAGCGGAAAATCCAGAATTTCAGCTATTTTTAATTATCTAAAAACCTGTTCTGTCACAGAACACAAAACAATTTTTGAAAATCAACTGGAATCAGAGTAGGTGTTCCTTATAGATTTTGGGTCACTAAATCCAAATTCGTAAACCGTTTTGTTCTATTACGTCTAGGTTTTTAGATAATTAAAAATAGTTGAAATTCTGAATTTTCCGCTTTTTTTATCGATTATCTAAAAAACTAGACGCGATAGAACAAAACGGTTTACGAATTCGGATTCAGTGACCCAAAATCTATAAGGAACGCCTACTCTAGTCCCAGGAACTTTTAAAAAAAATTTTGTGTTATTAAATTTTAAGCCCTTTTAGAACAAAAACGTCTCATAGGATTGACTTGTGGCAATGTAATGGTAACTTTCGATCAGCATCACTTGAAGTACAAAATGGCAAAGTTTCAGCCAATTTCACCGAAAGCCATTTTCCATAAGGTTTGTGCGGGATCCTTCTCTGTTTGTTTTCTACAATTTGGTTATATTCTATTTTTCTTTTTAAAAATGTACTTACTTATAAATAAATATAATTTTAATTATACTTATATATATATATATTATATTTTCTAATCTTCTTAAAGCTTATTTAGGGCCAATTTCACCAACCATGGTTAATTAACTTAACCGGCCGGTTATTCCATTGGAATTGACCAATCGCATTTGTTAATTTTGCTTAACGACAATTATTATAATATTAATGTATCTA
>NJRQ01000344.1:162348-180408 GCA_003063805.1 Aphaenogaster ashmeadi | reverse complement strand
GACGTGCTAGACGACGGATGGCCGGCTTGGTGATACCCTGGATGTTATCGCGAAGTACTTTACGATGTCTCTTCGCTCCTCCTTTTCCCAATCCCTTTCCTCCTTTACCACGGCCAGTCATGATGATATACTTTCGATTGTCGTATGAGTACTCTGAGAAGAGCCAAACGATTTTGGTGGCTACTGCTGGAGTACCGCCGGTTTTATTCCCTCGCCGCGTGACGCCCCCCACCCCGACGGCGCCCGCCAATAGGAACGCTCCCAGCTGCCTTTTTACTTCCTCCCCACTCCCGAAGCATCGGCCAATCAGACGCCGCGCAATTTGCCGGTGTACTGCATATAAAACAGCGAATTTTAAGCACGTGTTCAATCTGACTAGGAGCTTCGCTCGTATTTTGTTAGACGCTTCAATAGTTCGACAGTTGCCATGGCACGTACCAAGCAGACTGCTCGCAAATCGACTGGAGGAAAGGCGCCTCGTAAACAACTGGCCACTAAAGCTGCAAGGAAGAGTGCTCCGGCCACCGGTGGCGTGAAAAAACCTCATCGTTACAGGCCCGGCACCGTGGCTCTTCGTGAAATCCGTCGTTATCAGAAGAGTACGGAATTATTGATCCGTAAATTGCCATTCCAACGACTTGTTCGTGAGATTGCTCAGGATTTCAAGACTGATCTTCGCTTCCAAAGTTCTGCTGTAATGGCTCTTCAAGAAGCCAGCGAAGCGTACCTCGTAGGTCTTTTCGAAGACACGAACTTGTGCGCTATTCATGCTAAGCGAGTCACCATCATGCCTAAAGATATCCAACTGGCGCGTCGTATTCGTGGCGAGCGAGCTTAAGCTCAACAAATTTATAAGATTAACAATCGGCCCTTTTCAGGGCCAACAAATCTTTCTAAAGAATTTCTCGTTTGCATACACCCTCCTTTTTATTATTACAGCAGAATTATATGTTGATACTTTACATTCTTTTTTTCTAATATATTCGTTAGTAAAATTACAAAATCGAAAGTTAATATGTTTAAACTTTACAATTATATTTCTACTTGAAGTTTGAAATGTTTCCATTTGATATGAATAAATGTGAAGTAAATGTAAAATTTAATTAAAGTTAGCGTACAGTTTACAGGAATTTCTTAATTCATTTCTTAATTCAAATTAACTAGTTCATAATTTATGATAAACAATACTTAAATTATTAACGAATGCAAATATTTTTTTTAAATAACTTGCAAAATTCATATCGTAAATTTTAAACTTGGACATATAATTCTAAAATCGAAAATACATCATGTATCATAATAGTTTAACATAAGTATATATTTTATTTGATTGCTCTGAGTTGTAATTTGGATAGACAAAAAATGGTTATACGTTTGTACGTTAGACGCTTTATCGATATATCTTTCGGTGAAAATGTATGACATGATCTTAAATATTTTTATGAACTTTTTACCAAAGAAAAGATTAACAGCGAATTCGGTTGGACGAACTAGTGCACACCGGTGCACATTAAAGCCGTCGTACACGAGTCGATATGTGTTTAATATAAATACGTAAATAGGTTAAACAACGAAATCCTCAATATACTTTATTGTGCTGTTTGGTAAAATATGTATTTTATTAAATATAAATATGAGAGAAAGCCAATATCGGTCGCGGCGAATCTTGATGCCTAATAATAATTTGTGAATTTTCCTGCTCATGCGAACTGCGCGCCGCATATTCGTCGGTCTTGAAACACAATCCTTACATGAAGCCAGAATAATAATGTATTTTATTATTAGAGATATTTGCATTTTTCACTTTCACATTTAGGTCAGTATACAACGGCTTTATTAATATACAGGGTGTCCGGAAATTCGAGGATAATATTATTCCAGCATGAAAGTTCGTGAAAAATTAAGTAATAATGCTTCTTTCATGCTGCAATATTATCCTCGAATTTCCGGACACCCTGTATACATCAAGTGAGCACTAGTATATCCAACCAAATTTGCTATTAGATTCATTAAAAATTAGAATTATGATATTCAAGAAATCTCTTAATCAAATTTTTAAAAAGATTCGGGTTATATTCATGTTATATAATTATATATATTAATTATACTATAAATATCGCTTAAGGAAGGAAAGCTTTCTTTATTTTAAAATGTCAAAAGTTAAAATATGTAAATACAGAATTCCACGCAAAACATGTGAAAGTGACTTTATAAATTTCTCTAAGTTAATAGATATAAATGACGATACCTAAAATCTTCGCTAAATTTGATCTAAAATTTATTATAAAGTAGACATTTTTTTGCTAAAATTTTTTATTCGACTTTAAATTAATTTCTCGTCCAAGTCTTGTCTTTTTAAATTGACGCTTTATCATATATGAAAAACAAAAATTGAAAAATTAGAAATAAATCTAAATTAGAAATAAAATTCTTATAAATCAATTAGATATAAATAATAACGTTAAAATTTTTTTCTTTATAAGTTTGTTATATTTTAAAAGTTTAAATCTAATTGTAAGGTTTACCTTAGACTTCTGCACGTTTTGAAACTTATTTATTTATATTCTTTGTATTTGTTTATGTTACATCGATATTTAAATATGAAATGATATCCAAAAATTTCTGACTCGCGCTAACCGATTGTAATTTATTAATATGACCAACTTCAAATAAAATCATAGAAAGTATGAAGAATGATAAGACTTTGAAAATTATTTCTGATAATAAAAAAACACTTACAATTAAACTAATGTATCAAATGAAAACTATTTTGAAGAGGTATTGTATCAAGTATTCCAGATTTCTATTAAGATATACATTTGAACTAACAATAAGTTTAGCATAATAATTAAATTTAGTTTAAATGTGTTTCTTAATACAATTCCCGAAACTTCTAAATATAATCACGTAATTATCGCGGTATAATAAAACTAATGTTTTAAATTAAATTTAATTTTCGTTAACTTCTTAAGAATTAATAATAACACAGAAATATTTAAAACCGACACAACTGGCAATCTTTTATTCGATATTAAATATACAGTATAAGCGACGTTTCGATCATTGTATGTGGTCCTTATTTATTTATTTGCTTATTTTCTTTTTTCTTTTTCCTTCCCCTTTTATACCATAGTTTTATCATAGTTTTCAGATCTATGAATTTATTGGTAAATTTTCATAGTCAGTAAGATGTTTGTCGCCAACCACTTTTATTTATTTTACTTAAGTATAGCTTTTTGTTTTTATGTCTCTTACAGTGATTTGTTTGTATTATGAATTGTTAATCTTAATATTGTAATTTGCGAACTTCTAGATTCAAGCTTGATAAAGACCACATACAATGGTCGAAACGTCGCTTATACTGTATATTTAATATCGAATAAAAGATTGCCAGTTGTGTCTTAAATATTTCTGTGCTGTTAATCATCACTGGTCACTGGCGGTTAAAACATTATACTCTGTTAAATTAATAATACCTTACAATTAGTAATATAAGATCGAGTATGATAAATCCTAATTATTATAAATATAGTATTATTTTTATAGCTGCTCTGTATATTTGCCATTATAATAAACAAAGTTTTATAATAATTTTGATAATTTTATAGATATAATTTAGGTCCAAGGAATGAATTAAAAATATTCTAAAAGCTTTATGTTTAAGCTCTTAAATTAGCTGTAGTTTAATAAATTTCATCTTAACAATCGTACTACATATTTTCATCAAAGTAACACCGAGTTAAAGCTATTATATATAAAATTCAAATAGTATTCTATATTATACATTTTAACAAACAGTATTACAATATTATACATTCTATTGATATAATACATTTATCACTAATCTGAGCATTAAATCATTAATTTAGAAAACATTCTTTAAATCGTTGTTTATATTTTATGTATATGCGTCCATTTCCACCAATGTAGATTAACTTTAATCTCGGTTTAACTTACACTTTATCTTTTTCTAGTTCTAAAAATAAAGAATAAGTTAAACCGAGATTAAAGTTAATCTACATTGGTGGAAATGGACGTTAGAAAACATTCTTTAAATCGTTGTTTATATTTTATGTATATTTCTATTTCATTTTAACTAATAAAAATGAGAAACGTTGAAGGTTTCAGCAGTGATACAATATTCAAAGAAACGTACGATCAACCGTCAGCAGCGTTCAGCCAATGGCAGCCTCGCTCGCACGCCATTGGCCGAACGTTACCGACGCGATTGTGTATAAAAGGAGCTGCTCCGAAAATTGCGGAGCAAATTGCATTCTGCTGTCGTACGGTTCACAGCGAGCAGCGAGGCTTTTAACGCTTAATCGTCGAGATGTCTGGACGTGGCAAGGGAGGCAAGATAAAGGGCAAGGCGAAGAGCCGATCCAACCGAGCTGGATTACAGTTTCCCGTGGGTCGTATCCATCGATTGCTGAGGAAGGGAAATTATGCGGAACGCGTAGGCGCCGGTGCTCCGGTATACCTGGCCGCCGTGATGGAGTACCTGGCCGCCGAAGTGTTGGAGTTGGCTGGCAATGCGGCTCGCGACAACAAAAAGACGAGGATTATTCCGCGTCATCTGCAACTCGCCATCCGTAATGACGAGGAGCTGAACAAGCTGCTCTCGGGCGTCACCATCGCTCAGGGTGGCGTGCTGCCTAACATTCAGGCGGTGCTCTTGCCGAAGAAGACGGAGAAGAAGGCGTAATCGTAAACCGGTAATGAGAGACAACGACCATTGGTTAGCAGCAACAGAAAGTGACAAATGGCCCTTTTCAGGGCCCCTAAGTATTCGTACGATGGTACAATCTCGTTCGCTTGGTGTACATTTGTTCCTTATTTTTGATCCTGTGTAGTTGACGTAACATAGACATCAATTGACAATATTGACAAAACTTGACGGGGACAGTTTCATTTCCGAACTTTGAGACGATAGTTCGTAACTCGAGTTCGAGTAGCAATTAATAGTTGGCCAACTGTTGGTCGCAGGAGATATAACATTGGTCCAATATTTTGTGCTACTTGGAAAGTTATGTTATTGGTTATATGTCAACTCAAGCCATTTATATAAGCCATTGTTATAACCTAGGAGATAATATAGAAAGTTATATTTATGTAATTATAAACCTGATTATTCAGATAAATATTGTTTTTAAATATATTTCCTAGAAAGCCTGTAAAAGTATTCTAAATTATCTTGTAGATCTTAAATAGGTTTTCTCTTACATTAAAATTAATATCAAGATGTTGGTTATAAAATATAATTGTGACGGAAATTTATTTAATAATTATGGTTCTACTTTTGGAATCTATAGCCAGAGGAGATACAGAAGATAGTAAATATAGTTTCTATCTATATAAGTTCATATTTTATTGCTGAGATCTCTAAATTTGTAACTTAAACTTTGTCACTCTGTATATAATATTGTGTTCCGTATTAGAGATAGTTACTTTTGGATAGAACTTATGTTCTTAAATTCACTTAAATGTATTTTATCAATTTTGATCAATTCTCTTGTATAAATGTATATTTGGTGTATCTGTGTTATATAAAACGTTAAATAGCAAATGTGAGGGAATAGTTTCAAACACATACATTACATATTCGACAATTTTATATTATTACTTAATATACAGTATTAGAATTTACAAATTCGTAAAAGACTGGGCAATAACAATCTGCCTGGAATAAATGGTATATTTCTTGATAAACATTCATAAAAGTTGAGCAATTTATTTATTTAATAATAGTATCATAAATAGCATTGCTTCTTGTGTCAGGAGAAAATATCAAATAACTTAGAAGTCATAAGGTTTGCATCTTCTTTTTCATGATAATATATATAGTGTATATATATACACTTCTCTTCAGCAAAGTTGCTTCACATACGATTCAATATACTTTGGATTGATCGCAGATGTGTTATTTCTCTCTCAAGTTCTCCGCCATTAGGTTTACTAAAGAGAGTTGTTAAACACTTTGAAATAACATCCTGACACTTTGTTATAATTTTTCTCCTGCAGTAAAGAAAATTTTGAATTAGTGTCAAGTTTAGTATTGTGATTTTGATAGGAACTAAAAACAAAAAATGTTTCATTTATTTTCATTTAAATTATGCTTTGCTTTCTTATTTCTTGCTTTAAAATAAAATATTTTCCATTTTAATTTGTAAAATCCAAGTTTTATTTTGTTTCTAGTCCCTACAATGAGGTACGATCAAGATTATATTTTGTAGATGATACTCACCTGACAAAACTGTTTGTTATGGTCATGTTTTTTATAAAATGATTGACCAAGTTCGCTGTTGATTCAATTAGATGAAATTCGTTGCCTTCATTTAGCCAAATACGAGTATTTTTGCCAATCATTCTGAAAACAATTTATGTATGAGATAAATACTTCGCAATATCAGAATACAAAAATTTGCATTTATTTTAACATACTTACTTATCATAAATATCTAAAAGATCTTCCATCGCTACTCCCAATTCCAAGAAAGAAGTTATAATACTAGTATTAGTTACTTTATATTTACATGCCTTCATTTCCAATTGTTTTACTAGAAAATCTAAAATACGAAAACGAAAGAATTTGTGAAAAAAATATCAACATAAAACTTTATCATCAATATAAAATCAAATATATATGAAATACAATTACCAATCGGAAAACAATGCGGTGACCCAATATATTCTTGGCCAAGTAATTTAATTTTACACATTAAGATGGTCATTTTATCTTCATTCGATGGTTCTGTTGCATTTTCTAATTCTACAAACATTAAAAATTTATTAAAATGTTGAGAAAACTATTATTACGTTATAAATATGTAAAATATTGCATCATATACCATTATCGATTATGTTGGTCCAAATTCCTTTAATCAACATGTCATCTTGATGACCCGAGCAATGAATTATAGCTAGTTTGCATTCCCAAAGCTGTAAGGGTTCTGCGTATTCTTCATACAACTGTAATTAACGTTATGTATAAGTCTCAAATGAGATATAGCTAAAATATATCTATCAAAATTACAAACCTGTGTAATATCGAGTAATGAAGAATTTAATCTTAATTTTGCGTCTGTAACTATCATCGAATCGAACAGATTTTGTTGATTGCTGATAATCTCAAGTATCTGTTAAATATTGGAGAAAACAAACATTATTAATTAACATAATACTTTAAACTTATTTAAACATGAATATACATGATGGCGTATTTAACTTCACAACCTAGATCTTTTCTTCAAGATTTGTCAATAATTGCATATGTAAGAGATATAATCTAGATTATAAAATTATCTTATAGACTACTTTCATCTTATAGACTACTGAATTCATGATTATTGAAATATATACCTGTTGTTGCATTCTAGCTACTTCTAATTTATCTTCCAATTCGCGTAAGAAAATTCCAAGATAAGGAGCATATCCAGTTTGATCGCTTCGCATACATACAACCGCTCGTGCCAGATATTCGACTCTCTTTGCGAGTGATATTTCTGACCTATAATAAATGAATATAAATTTTTATATCTTTGCAAAAGGATCACGTATTACAAGCAATACATGTGTGCATACCCGACTTTGGTAGCTAAAGAATCCAAGATTTTTGCTGCAGCAGCGTGATTCTTATTTCTTTCATAGAATTGCCAAAGTAATTCAGGTGCATTGACGCGATTGAGGTAAGTTTCTAGCGAAGGTGCAGCAAAGGCAACTAATTCACCATGAAGTCCTCGTTCTATCATCCAAGTATAAATAGAAGAATGAAGAGTCTCACATGGTGCGTGCAGTGCATCATTTATGATTTCATGTAACTAAAAAAATATTAGCATTATAAAACGCATTTCGAACAATTAAAAAAGTTTTACATTACATACAATTTCTTTCGCCGGCATTACTATAGCATTTGACGCAGTTTGTAAAGGAGGTCCTGGTTTGCTCGGTATAGTTGGCGTTAAAGGATTAGAGATGCTCTGGTGATACAAATGATCTAACATCGTGGTAAATTCCTTATAAATCTCGGAACTGTAAATAATGTAAAAATGCATTAAATCATTACTTGTAGCTATCCATAAGGATATGTACTGTTGTTACTGTATTATACCGTTTCGTAAAAGCCAGATTTCCTTCTTGATCCTCTATGGGTTCATTATTTTTATAATAATGCGAAGCAGCGTTGTTGGGATCTATCTTTTCCGCACAACAAATACACAATTCGAGTACACCCGTGTAGAATTGGCATGCAACGAACTGTTGGCACACTGCATTCAAATTCAATCTGGGTGCTACCTCTTTACAAAGCTGTGTACATATTTAATAAATAAGTAATCAACATTGCCTTGTATTGTGACGAATAATATAATGTGACATACCATTAAAGCAGATTGAAGATAACATTCTTTTTCCTCAGGATTTGTGCATCCCTTTGCTTTTATGAGAATTTCATTTGCCTAAATTTACGAAAGTAATCATATTTATATATAATTCTTATATTCTTAATATACAAATGTTGATGACTATATAATACAAAAGATGATGTATTCGTTACCTTCGAGCAAACAGCATCTTCAGTTCTGTACAAATTGGGACAAACTTCTCTTAATTTCGCACTTACGGAATCCACTGATGCATTATCTCCAAGATAACTGCAAGATATTAACTGTAAATTACTGAAGTATTTTTATAAGATTTATAAACTTACCTATCAATCAAATGAACGATGAGTAGAGAAGATATTTCATGGCCTATTAAAATCAAATCTCTAAAGGTGGCTGTAGAAAATTGAGTGATTTGATCCTGAAAGATATCAACGTAAATTTTGATTTATCTTAAAAATAAAAATTAAGTTTTTTTCAGAAAGTTTAACTAAAATTGAATAGTGATCACCTTTGATAGACAATTGACGATGTTGTTTAGCTGATTCTCGCATAATATTTTCCATAAACCCAAAACCTCACATGCATGAGTGATGAAAACTTTTAAAGCATCCAATGAGTTTCTTTCTTCCACAATTGGTTCTTGAAAATGACTTTGAATCGTTGTTTCAAAACCGTCTGTTAAACCTCTACTTGTGCTTTGTCTATATGTGTGTATATTTAGTTTTAGTATTAATTCATTTCATAATTAACTTATTATAATCTAATAAAATTATTATACATTATTATATCAAATAATCATGTTTTAGAAAATACATACTGTTTTGTGATATGCGTATTTTTGTTCAAGAAAGATCTTAATGCTTGCAAATGACCTAAGATCCAAGCTATTTGTGTTGCTGGAACTGTACTGGATATCTAAAAAAGATAAATAACACTTATAATTTATAAGCATTAAAGTTTCAATAATAAAAGTAACAATACAAAGTTTATCTCAAAATAATTCGGACAGGAAATATTCAAGATATCTTTTTAAAAACTGTGTACAATAGTAATTTTGCTCTAATATCACTTACCACGCTTTTATTACTTATTGTTTCTTGTTTTATACATCTTACATTCCATATAGGGCGAAGTATTCTTCCCACATACAGATATAACCCGCTATGTTTAGCAGAGAAATGTTGCAAACCAATATCTGTGCTAAGTCCCATTTGCGTGGGTGATCGGAAGGATTGAGCTCTAGAATCGAAGCTGGGCATTCTAGGCGTAGATGTGCGTAAATCTGCTATATTAACATTTATTTTCAATATAAATCAAATATTATATGGACATTTAAATTCTATACCATAGAGAACAATAATATACCTGGATTTATGGTGGGGAAACCAGTATGCATATCAATTGGAGGACATATCCCTGCTATTCTTTGACCACCATACAGGAAGAATGCACGAGTTGCCCATTCCGACAACTAATAATCATAAAAAATGCTTATTGTTATTAATGTTAGCATGTATAATATAGAACATAATTAAAGATATAAATATATTATAAAATATAATTAAAATTTTATAAACGTATGTGTAAAAATATATCGTTACCTGAGCATTTTGAGAACTCTCAAGCGTTGCTAAAATTAGGCACGTAGCACAAGCTTGTTCCAGGGACTGCGTTTGAAAGTATGCGCGTACTATTTCAGTATCAGGCCCACGTTGTTCTAAGAGAAGTTGTTTCAGTATATCTACAGGACGAACTTGCATTAAGATTATCGCTCCCTATAACAAAGTAAATAGAATAATAATAAATAAAATATGCATATGTATCATATAAATATATTTGGAGGCCGTCTATGTATGCCCCTATAAAGCGGGAGCCCGGTACCACATTGTTGCTGCGCGCGCGCGAGCGCGCTTTCTCGTGAAAGTACTTGGTCGCACGGATAACAACATATAAACAAAATCAGCAAGAACATCTAATGGCCAGATGTCGGGGGCAGACGTCGGCACACATAGTGGAGTCACCATCCTACTCAACACAATCAACCGTGGATGGTATTTTTGGGGAAGACGTTCACACTCAACTTCCATACATCCATTACATTCAAATATACTATACCCCCAAAATATGATAAAAATGTACCTATTATATACCTGTGCTGTTAAAAATATAAATTTCCTTGGTGGTTCCATATGTTGGCGCACTAATAGAGGAGGTTCACCCTGAGCACTGCTTTGCTTTTCTATATGAATAGCTGAATCTCTTATGATTTCTTCCATAGCCCAAGCTGGACTATCAAGAGGCAAGATACTCTGAGTTTCAGCCAAATAATTTGTAAATGGATAAGCATCGTTACTCAAACACCATGCGGTTTCTGTATCACCACCGCAAATAAGAAATAGAGTCCCTAGAAAATATTCTAATGTGCAAGTCACGTTCACATGAAATATATTATTCATGATATATTATTCATGATAATTTACCCTTTCGATAATATGCCATTTGTACTTTTCGTGGTCTCATTACTGGGGCATTTGCAGCATAGCCTGGTGGTAGCCTGACATGTATCAATTGTAAACCTTGTGGTCTACTCGAGGGATTTGTAACTGAAGTGCAGCTGAAGTAAAAACGAGTTCCTGTTGCCGCAACAACGACTAAATTCAAGTGCACTGATTCGGATTCCGTTATAGCTGATATGCTTACAAGGGGTCGAAAATTGTTACTATCCAGAGTTCTAGAAGAAAGAAATTGTATTAATTCGATTTATGCAAATATTTTTAATATATTATATACATATATATATATACACACATATATGCACACACACATTATAATATTAACAAAAAATTACTTACTTAACAACATGGACAGTGTTTTGTACCAAAGAAGCTTGAGATAATGAAGTAATTTTAGATGCACCACTATTATCAATATCCCAAACTGTGATTGTGCCTCTATCACCCAAAGTATACAAAATATTACGTGAATCGTCTACAGATATCTGTATTATAGCTTCTTCCTCTGACAATGCCATAGTGACAAATGATGGTACTAGAAATGATAATGGACCTTCTGAATGATTAATTTTTTTACATCGTTTGCCGAACCAGCTGCTCTCTGCCTGCATGTGAAAAGATCCATTAATGTAAAATTTAAGAGTAATAAAATGATTTGATCCTTAAGATTTTAGTTCCAAACTTCTAAAAATTTCCAACCTGATAATATATTTCAAATAGTGATCCATTTCTACCACCGAGAAAAATCCTGCCACTGCTGGTATTAGCAATTGTAGTGATTCCTATTCCATCAGTGGTAACAGTAAAGATCGGCTCTGGAACCAACTGCATTTCTGTGAATATACAAAAAAGAACAATGATTAGATTTAATTAAAGGAAGATTATTGATAAACAAAAATAAATAAATAAAATTGTAATAAATTATTACCTCCTCCCTCATCGGGTATTGTAACACCAAGAATGGTTATTTCTACTGTTGTTGTAAGAATTAACAAGTATTTCACATAACTCTGGAAGATTCCTGCCTTGGGTTTTACTAAGCCTACGCTTATAATAGTTTCATTCAAACCATCAAAGTAAGCAACATCAGATCTGTACAATTTTAGAAGAAAAATTTAAGCATTTTAGTTTCATATATATAAATTTATAAATTCATATTTATTAATAAAATTTAAAACGTTGATACCTACTCATTTTCATATGACCATAGATAAATATCGCTATCAATTGTGAGCCATGCTTTCGAAATTTCCGTAAAAAGGCCCATCATGCAATGACATTGCATATCTATATTTCTATCAAGGATTAAATATATTCGATTGATATTCATGAAACAATTAGTCATAACACAGAAACAAAATATTTAGAATGACGTATGGCTCCATATAAGAGCGGCCGACATGTATAATCAGTCCTGACCCTTATCTCTTACCCTCATACATGCTTTAATTATGAGAGATTGATTGGAAAGCTATTTAAAAAGACATAGAAAGGATACGACCAAAGTGTTCCATTACTTCGGAAGGTAAAGGAATTTTGCTATGTATCTTCATTTGATTAATATTTGTTAAAGTCAGTGATGCGCCATTTAAATTAGGATAGTCGTGATCATCAAGACCACTAACCGTTGGTCCACCTGAAAGGAAATATTTTAATTACAAATATGTCATCCTTACATTAATATTAATATTTTTCACAGTTATATTTCGAGATTTATAAATTTTTTATGTATCCAATATATAACTTACCTTGCACATTGTATCGCATAAGATTAATTAAAGATGGAAAATTACTGTCTGCAATAATATGTTTATCTACCATTTTTCCAGCCATTTCTAACGAGTCTAGGTATATTTTCAATGGTTCCATTTCTGTAAGCGTCATATTCCTCATTTCCTGAAAATATTACTACAAAATGAGGAAATGTATAAACATATAAATAATCACACATCAATTTTGTGTGAGTGACAGTATCATATAGATCTTAAAAGTTTGAAAGAAATAAATCTTTCTTTATCCCTTTACTATCTCTCTACTATCTACTTAGCTATCTCTAGTATTAAATAGCACAAGAAAAACACTTGCTATTTTTAATGTATAAAAAAATTATTTAAAAATTATAAAATAAGGCAACGCATTATTTGACAAGTGATACCGTTTTAGAGGGAATAGTATAGTTACCCAAATTGTGTTGTTGCAAACAAAATTTCTGTGCATGACATGTGTAAATATATGGTCTACACTTTTTAGCTGAATTTGCACCGTTCATCTTTCCTCTTTTTCTCTTCAATGTGAAGCGAAAAAGAGGAAAGATAAACGGTGCAAGAAGTTCAGCTAAAAAGAACGAAGCCGATAACAAATTATAGGTTAGGTGCGAGAACGTGCACCTTCTATCGAAATCATTAGAACACAATTTTTGTGAGCACAGAATAATGTAAGTTAAATTGATATAATCACGACAAGTACTCGATAATGTACTTACATGGGCTTGCTATAGTTATTTCGATGTGGGTAGAAAACATCAAGCGTAACCTCAACCGCGCTCATTCGCGCCACACCGGCATATTCGAATAAATTCAACGGTATGTACTCGCCCGTGCCGCCCGTGGCACTGTTGCCGCTCGCGCGCATGCGGGAATGTCGCGATCAAATCATTTCCTGAACCCGCGCTCATTAGAACGTTCATAATGTAGTGTACTTGGATATATTTGTATTTCGAGATAGTTTAAAAAATCCCGATGTTCGGATCATGAGATTTTTATATAATCTGTAGATACATTAATTTAGTTAATGAGATAGAACAATAGATTTAACTGTTACATATTTTATAGGACAGAAATAAGGAAAGAGAGATAAAGGATGGTATAGTTGTAAAAGGTTTTAAATAATCTAAAGAAATCACGTCAGTTGAAATCCTTTCTCTACAATTTTATATTTAAAAAATATTTACTTATTTTCTATTACAACCTCGTAAAGAATAAAATACATGATCATTGATAAAATAATAGTTTTTAAGAAAATACTAATAACTCTATGTTCATATATACCCAGTCAGGCAAATCAGTCGAAAACAAATTTTATCGACATAAAGACACCAAAGTTGATGCAAGTTCTGTTATATTCAATGATGTCAGCAAATTGGTGGCAAATATACAACAAAATCTGCTGAGAACAAATTGTTGACAAAAACCTGCAAAGCTTAACAACTTAACAACAAGCTTAACAACTTAACAGCAAATTGACGGCAATTGCCGGCATTGACGGTATTGTCAGCACACTTTACTCGGTTTTTGCCGACAATTTGTTCCCACATTATGTCAGCAAGCTTTGTTGGCAAAACACAAGCTTAATGCAGTTGATGCCAATTTGCTGAATATTTTTGATCGAATTTGCTAGCAATTTGTAGGCAAATTGCTAACATTTTGCTAACTGGGTAAGAATGATATAATAAACGCAATTATATTTTGAAGAATTTGATAAAGAATTTGATGAAGAAATCTAGTATTCTCTATAATTACTATACAATTACATTTATACTAACATCTACAATTAAAAATTGTTATGTGAAACAAAAGTTTTATGTATGACAATATGATGACAAATTAATAGAAACATAATTAAGTATTAAATTTATGTAAGAAATTATAAAAGGAAAATAAATAACTCTTTCCTTAATAAGTAATGAGAGATTGTTAAAAATATTTGAGAAGGCCCCTGCACAGACTTTTGCATAACGCATAAGGAAATCAGCCAATCACAATCCTTTATTTTCATCCCAAGATTGGCTGATTTCCTTATGCATTATGCGTTTTGCAAAAGTCTGTGCGGGGGCCTTAACTCTTGTATACTTAATTTATGTTTGCAGTAACTCACCACTACTACTACTACTACTAGTCACAGAGGAATGTCTAGTCAGTTGCGGCAATTCAAAATGCCATTTTGAATCTTTATCTGTATTAAAATCAATCGTTTCATAATTCTGCAAAGGAGGCTTTGCTTTAATACCTAAGGTTGTAGGTCGCTTGGTGGGATCTTCATCCAACATCATTTTGAGCAAATTGTACTGCAAAAGAGATATTTTATCTATGTATAACAATAGTTCTAGCTAATACATTATACGTATATATGCAATGTAATACGTGAGATTAGTAGAAGTGATATGTTCTATTAATTTCTTTACCTCAGCAGGAGAGTTCTCTGCAAAATCTTTCGGAAAAATGGATTTTTTTAGATTCGATAGCGCTACTATTCTCTCCATATCAGTAAAAAATGGTGTAAGGAGCTCAAAGAAGATTATTCCTAAAGAATAAATATCCACTTTATAGTTGTAAATTTGGCCGTTCATTTGTTCAGGTGACATATATAAGTGTGTGCCAACACACGCAGTATGTATGTTGTTTTTGAAAGAAACATTTTCATCTTCAGCTGCAGGTGTGTGAGCCCTATCGCAACCCTCAGTCATCGCGGTCACGAGACCAAAATCACCGATCTTTATTTTATCGTCGAAAGCGAAAAATATATTGGATGGCTGAAAACAACGTTTTGAGATTACAAATAGAATATTATAAAACAGAACATTTTTATCATTCATATTTTAAGACAGACATTACTTTTAAATCTCGATGAATTAATCCTTGTAAATGCACATACTCCACAGCATCCACTATTTGTTGAAATATATTTAATACCCGAGAAGAATCTCTTGCCGTGTGCTGCTTTAGCCACTCTCTCAGACTGAGTCTTTGGCACAGCTGCATCTGTATGTATAGGAACGTTTTCGCCGACTTCTGCGTATTCGGCTTCCTTCTTAAATCTAAGGAAAACGATTTTTGGCGTTTGCGATTTCTTTTCGCTGCCACAATATTAATATTATCAGTTTCTTCAAACACAATACTTTCGGAATGATCGGTTTCATTAACATTAGGCAACTCCTTTTCAGTTGCATTGCTCGAAGAGGATAAGTCCGAAGTATCGGTACTAAAATTATTAATGTTAATCGAGTTGTCATACTGTTTCTCGTTTGATCTTTCAAATGTAATATATGAATCATCATTTGCATCCACGTTATTTAATTCCAAAGCTTCACAGGCATTTTCTACAGAAGACTGATCAGTTTGTGAAACATCAATGCACACAGAATCACTAGGTTTTGTCTCGGTCTGAGTTATTTCCGAAAGAAATTCAGTTGAACATCTTTGTTTATCAATCCATTGTTGATCGTGCTCTTCTTGCCAACCATTAGGAGGACACTCTAACCAAGCATTAAAATATCGTACAATATTGTGATGATCCAATTTAGCTAATGCTTTTACCTCTCTCATGACGCGATCTCTTGAATCTTGGCTGCAATAATATTCCTTTTATAAAATTTTTATTCAGTTAAAATCCTATTGTTATGGTCGTACTTATATGCAAGTACAATTAGGCGCAAATCTAATATTTTTTAAATTCAGGAATCTTAACAGACAGCACTATTGCAAAAAATCATAGTAACTTTATAATCTTATCAATTTAAATAAAATGTCGCTAAACATGTATCAGTATAATAAAAGAATAAGAAAATCATTTTTTAAAATGTTATTATTTAGATATGTATGATAATGAAAGATAAGTACGATAATGTTTACTATTTGAATTTCATTTAAGAATGTACCGCCTCGGCAAAAAGAGAAGAAAATTAAATACTGACCAATTCGACAAAGCAATTCTCTTAATAGCATAATTGCAATCATCAATTTTATTTTTGGCTTCAAAGACCACACCATATCCTCCTTTCCCCAAACAATCAATTGGATCAAAATCTGTTAAGTAACGCGACTTAAAGTTATTCACATTTTCACCATCATCATTAGTTGTGTCATTTGTTTTGATTTCTATAGGTCTTTCAACTATCACAGGCTGAAACATAGGTTCACTTAATATTTAAAATGAAATATAAAAAGAAAAAAGATTATAAAGTTATTAAAATAGCAAAATAAAAAAGTAAAAAGATATGAAGGATTATATGGTTTATTGATTTACTTACCGGACGTACGGCATCTTCAGCATCTCTCGCATCCAATAAACGTTGTGTTAATATATAATTACATAGAAGGGCAGTTGTAAACGAAATCAGTAAAACTTCTTTCCTAATAACAAAACAAAATTAAGTTTAATAAATAATATATTTAATATTTTAGTTAACATTAGAACATTAGAACCAAAGAAGTCAAAATGACGGATTTGTAATTTTCTTTTAATTTCTCTAATTTATAACAATGCATTTTCTGCGATTTTCCATGACTTTTATTTCAATATGTAAATGATTAAATTGATCAACTTACTTTTCCTTTTCATCTCTTTTAAAGATTATTATATGTATATTTTTAATTTAATTTATTGCGTACGAACAAGATTTACATAAGGTTACATAGAAGTAAGAAAGAGAATACGCAAATAGTGAGGCATCAGCATGGCTACTGTTTTAATGCCTACCAGAGTATGTATTATAAATTTATTCGGAAACGATTCCGTTCGGAATGATAGCCACTTGTTCTATGCTTGTCTTTGTCGTTTCCTTATCCTTTATTTTTCGGAATCATTCCGAACGGAATGGTTTTCGAATAGATTCATAATACGTGCCAGTAGTTAGATAAAGGCGGTTTTGCACCCAGGAGTGTCGAAGGGGGTAGTAGCGTGGTAATATTTCAAGGGGCCCCGCCCCTCTGCCCCCAATCCCCTCTCCCACCTCTTATGGCATTCCCCCCGCGAAATCCACGCGCACCACGCTACTACCCCCTTCGACACTCCTGGGTGCAAAACCGCCTTTATCTAACTACTCGTGCCCAGATAGCTTATGTGGACATGAAAAAAAAAATAAATACATATAAATGCAAACAAAGATTACACTCATTCATACACTTCAACACACTGATGCATACACACGTACACAAGTATACAACAAACAGCAAGTAGAAGACGAAGTCTGCATTGGCAATTCAGACAAGATCAATGAGTATTAGATGCAATAAAATTGGACGCCGCGAGGCGAAAAAAGGACAATGAGAGAATCTGTAGACGAAAATCGTACAAATTTCACACCGGCAGGTGCGACAAGCAATGTTTACACAACAGATCAAACCTGACGACTCGGGTTAAATATAATATACATACATATATATATATAT
>NJRQ01000344.1:128128-144045 GCA_003063805.1 Aphaenogaster ashmeadi | reverse complement strand
GAATCAGTTTCCTCAATGAACACTATAGATAAATAATAAGTTATGTTGTGTTTCGTATAACATATTTATGTCTTATATCTTATTAATATCCATTGTGTGTTACGTGCAATATACATTGAGGAAACTGATTCTAAAATTTTAATTCCTATTCCTAATATCTAATATTCCTCCATTGTGCGCAGGGCCTTAAGTAATATCTTAAGATGCCAATGCGGCACTGTGATTGGTTTATGACATCTTAAATCTGTATTTAAGAGGTCTTAAATATAAGAACTGACTTTGAATACGTCCCTAAGACTTCAAACACAAGACAGTTATTGCGCGTTACTTAAGACAAAGATTTAGAACATAAAACATTGTCTGAAAATTACAAGTCAACTATTCTGCTAAGGCCCGGGTGAACCAACGTTACTTTGGCTTTAAGCGAAACTTAAAACTTTGTTGTGCCAAATCTTAATTATCTTAAGATAAGCGCAAATTAAAGCACTTTAGGTGTTGCTTCTGTTTTGGTACAACAAATTTAAAGTTTTAAGTCTCGCTTGAAGCCAAAGTAACGTTGGTGCAACCGGGTCTAAGACCTGTACGTGAGATAAGGATCGGACCCAGGACTGGGATTACAGACGGTGTTCATAGTCCGATCTATCTGTTCATAGTCTGTATTTAAGCTCTTATGAAGTGCGATTACGAAACGCTCATGACCAGTTTATTGGCGCTGGAATCTTAAGATTACTTAAGACTAGATTTATAAGACGATCTTAAAAATAAGATCGGAGCATGAATATCGCCCTGCATGTCAGCCACGTGTCATCCTATATCTTATCGATCTATAATCAAGTTGCTAGAGATATCGCTTTGTAATGCTGTCATTAAACTGTCTAGGAATGATATCTAGACATGTGTTCATTTTGAAAATGTTTATCGGAATAAAACGTTTGCGACATCGAACATACTGTGTGATCATGTCGCGACACACAGCTATGAAGCTGGTTATATTTCAAACGCGTAGGATGATCTAACGGGCGGCTCTTGATTAAATCTAACGTGAAAACGGCCGACCGTAATCAGCTAGAAACGTAGGAGTTCTTTCCGTTCCAGAACGTTCCTCGTGAAATCTTACAGACTTCATCCCTACCTCCGTTATCGGATGGTATGCAACCAGCTGGGAAATCACGCAGCCAAGTTCCGTGTGCGAGATACGCATCATTCTCAAGAACGTCGAAATCCGTAAATAAAGTTATTTTGCACCGTCACTTCACTTTTCAGCTATCTAATCGGCTATCTAACAATAAGACTTTCTTTTTGAAGAGAAATGAATGAATATGACGTAAAGCACTTGAACCGTATTACGCATTTAGATTTGCAGTCTCATTATATTTACGATTTTTGAAACACGGTTTCTTTACACTAAAAGTACCGAGCGGTATTTTTGGCTATTTTCAAATTAATATTCTATTTCTTGAGCAAAAGATACATTTTCGAAATTTTGAAATTTTTTATTAACTTATAATACATAAAAAGTCAAAAATTTCAAGATCCTATCTTTTATGTATATATATATATATATATATATATATATATATATATATATAAATATTTACATTAATCTAAAAAATTGAAATATGACCGCTTGATACGTCTAGTGTTAAATCACCCACGTTTATACTTATTAATTCAAATATACCTCGGTTAATGAATTGTACATCGCATGTATAATAATTCAGCTGTAAGCTAGGAGCACTTTTAGAACGTATTCATCATCATCTGCCCTTTGTTGCTACAGCAGGACTCATATTGGCTGTGTATGAGCTGTGTCGTAATAATTAGCAACGGCGGTTAGGCGTGATGTAACGATTTCTTCGAGTGAAGAACAGATGTTCGCAGTTGCATCCGAGTCTGAATTTTTCCAGCAACTTCGTCCGTGTTCCTAATGATAGCGAGTATCTTGTACACACTGAGAGGAAAATTTTTTCAAATGAAAAAAATTCATTTTCTTAAAACCATATCTTTTGATACAAGTATTTGTTTGTTCTAATTAAGTAAAAATATTTAATTTTAAGTAAATACACATTTACACTTAAAATGTGTATAAACCATTTTTTACATTTAAATAAATATTTTATATAAATAACCTAATAATACTATTAAACTTACTAAATTGTTTTCTAATATTAAAAAATCTGATTATCTTGAATATATAAAAATGATCTAACAATAAATATTTTCTAGAACGAAAAGAAAATAAAAATTAATTGAAAATTATAAATATTTCAATCAAGAAATTTTAAGACTTCAATACAATAAATAGGCTATTAGGACCCACCGAGTAAATAATTTTTTTGTGTTAAATAAAATTTTTTTGTATTAAGATATTTTTTTCTCTCATTGTCAGTGTATGAATCAGAGAGCGATACTCGTCGCTATCTCTCATTTCTCTATCATATTCTAATGTATTATTTCCCTTAAATGCGGGAAATACCTCGAAAATTTCGAAAGAAAACAATAAGAATGTTTACAGTCACTTGTAAAAAAATAAGTCGTTTCGAATTGTTTGAGATAAGAGAGATCTTAGTTAACGAGGAAAATAACGAGGGTGGTCGATATCCGTGGTTCCACTCTTAGCAGTTTACGATCGTGTTCACTTTGCGTGAAACGGGCAATGCGCCGTTAGAGCAGCGACATTGGCTTTGTGCTTTCTTTTACGTCAGGTTGCCTCGTGCCTCGTGCCTCGGTCAATCGATATACGGCCAGCGATGTCGCTTTATCTCACGGTTACATCTTTCGCGAGCTGGGAACGTGAATTCTGCCAGTTCGGAGAGCGTTCGAATTTATTGATGATTGTCCTAAATTCAACGAACGCAGCGTCGAAACGAATAAAGAGAGAAACTCGTGACGAGTCGTTTTGCTCATGTTTCTCGAAGGCGATAATGATGCGTACATGATCCTCTGTAATACGAAATCACACCCGTCATATCACGGCGATATGCGAACAATGAATAATGCGATGTCTCATAGCTTTCTATATTTTGCGGTGAACGAATTATTATTACGTATCCTGCATCGTGTGAAATTCGCGCGTTCGTGATTCTTAAAAGGCTTCAATAATTTTCAAAAAATAAATTTATTTAATTTTCCGAAATAAAAATAGTAAGATGAATAAATGAAATAAATAAATCCAGAAATATTCGGTTACGCCGTTCTTTTATTTATTTTTTCCGCTTTTATTGAAGAATTATTAAGCGCAGTTAAAAATTTAGTTCGGAAATTTTGTCGTGATATTTCGTCACGTTTCATCACATTTTACGTTTTTAATACGGGTCCCTAATCGATCGCACTCAAGCATCGTGACCCATTTTTGGCCGCATTATCATCGCTCGCAATTTTACGTGATAAGGAAAATGTTCAGTTACTGATAATTGCAGAATAACATCAGCGTACATAATTATACATTATTAGACCGTAATTAAAGAATGAGTCATTCCTCGTTTGTGCAATAACACGTATTGAGCAATAAGCAACGAGTCATATAAATCTTGAAATCCATGTTCTTTCATTTTTGCCTTTCGTATTAATTCGCAGCTGGATTTTATTTATTACTCGTTAAAATAAACGCGGTGATTTTGATGTTAACTTCAGCGATTAATTCTTGGATGCAATCTTAAGTTCTTTTCTTCAAGTCAAACAGTTCGAAGCAATGTGTCAATAAACACAAATGCAAATATTCTCGGGATCATCGTAAGGTTTCTTTTCTTGCTCGACGTATCCATTTTAAGATGAGTCGCTACGCTAAACGGCTGATTGCGAGTGATAATACCGTCGTATCGAAAACACTTTGTCCCGTGGAAGAGTACAATTGAATGATATGCTGGAGGCGTGTACGCCTCTAATTAAATTTGCCAATCGGTTCCGAGAAGCAAGCTCCCAGAACGATTAATAAAACGCGAACGAAGCTCGTGCAGGAACGCGGCAAGGTCGTTGTTGTGCGAAATGTCGCGTGACACAAAGGCGAATTATTCTAGAATTATTCCGGTCTCGGTTGTGTTCTTTTCACAGAGAGCTTTTCTTGTGCGAATGTGTGTATCGTTTCTTTTCTCCGATTAGATATCAGAGAAACCGAATAGGCGCGCATCTTTTATTTAATTCTGACATATCGCAACGGATGATGAATATTATCGCGCTATATTAAACGCTTAAACGTAAATAGATGACCTATTATCACGTTCCGATATTGTTCGTATCGATAACATTTGAACTTGGAAACCGGTCCTAATCATATCTCCGATTTCCACTAAAGACCGCGATATGTACTAATTATAATTGAAGGCTTTATGAAATTTACTCGTTACATCATATTAGATCGGAGTTTCGTGCAGGATATCATAAACCGAGGGGTAAACCGCTGAGGGCATTGCGGTGTACAGATTTGGGGCATTAGTGGGCATTACATAATTTACTAGTAATGCCCAAAAATTGTGTACTTTTAGTGTACTTTTGTGTACTTAGTAATGCCCAATTTTGGGCATTACTCCACTACAAATCCAAGCGTGTTATTTTTACACGCGTAAACATCTAAAAATGACACATTTGACTGAAGCTCTTTTTATGTTTCTTGCCATTTTAGATTACGTCATTTAACACGTTTAATCGTATTAAATTAAAAAATAATACGTTCAATCGTGTTAAATGACATGATTTAAAAGCTAAAATGACACGCTTGGATTTGCAGTGTAGGAATTGGTGTACACAATTTTGGTCAGCGGTTTTTACCTCTCGTCATAAACACGGTCGATTTTTGTTCTTTAGAATTCTACAGGCAGTTATATAACGGAGAGATAAATACGTGAAATCCCCGTTCATTAGTTAAATCTGCGTATGATTGACATTGTCAGCAAGAGCATTATCAGTCATCGATATCGATTTTTTATAATCCCAGTTTAAACCGTAATCTCGCATGATGCCACGTGATTAAAATCAGCGTTCTAAATATTGACACAGGGAAAGTATCTCGAATATTGATAGTATATCGAAATTGTCGATCTCTTTCACTCATTCTGATAATTTATCGCGAATTATCGTTATCCAAAGTATAAGATATGGCTATCGATCGCATAAATAATCTTGCGCCATTCCTTGAAACGGCATGGTAATTACCCAGATAGTAAAATGCTAGCAGTATGCCAGCAATTGCCAGCAGATTCGATCATGATTTTAGAGCAAATTCCTATTCACTGTGTCTTCTTCAAGTTTGGTTTCTGCCATTACGACTTGCCAGCCGTAATATAACAACAGAAATGCAGTAGGAATGGAGCACACCTTTACGGAAAGAACGGTTTTGCTGAAGTATCTAAAAATTTAGCCAGATAGAGATCTGAAAATAATTATGTTGGACCATCCAAAATAATTATGTAGGACGCTCAAGTATAATGACAATGCTGCAAAAAGTTTTGACATCCTAGCAAACAGCTTGAGCGTCCTACATAACTATTTTGGATAGTCCAACATAATTATTTTCTGATTTGTATCTGACTAAATTTTTAGATTCTTCAGCAAAACCGTTCTTTCTGTGTTGCTATCATGATGTGATAACGCAGGGCCTGCTCGTTTTCTGATACATTTTTACCGATCCCACATAACACGATGTCCAAAATCAGGACATAAGACATCTTATAAGACGTCTTATGTCCTGATTTTGGACACCGTGTTGTCTGTGATATTACAAAAACAGCAGACTGTTCGGCTGTTGCTGGAATTCTACTAACATAATGTGCATATGCAACACACAGTTTGCAATACATGCTCTTGGCAGGTTTGGCTATCTGGGTATATAATGGCTGTGAGATATAGAACCTTGTTAATATTATTACTCTTAAATAGACTATTTGTCTTATTGTTAGTTCTGCAACACACGCGCACACACACAGACATACACGAGCGCAGCAACAAATTATTTATAAATTGCGCGTCACACAATTTAATCTCATTTACAATGTGTCGCAGGTGCACATTGGCACGCTTTAACCCTGATATTTCCTAATGTCAAGGCAAGGCAGAATCGTAAAACATTTAGCGCCGCGGAGAGTCTGGCCAAAAGCGCTGTAGAATGTGAGCGAACCGACCGGTCGCACACACATTTCTCACCGCACGCGCAAAACACGCGTATTATTTGTTTGGCGGGGCGCCCGTTTAAATGACGTCGCCGATACGCGGCCGACAATACGCGTGTACCTTATAAATCGCGTGCGTCGCTTGCCTGGTGTGGCAGTCGCTCATTTTCCTTTTAACCGTGGATTCCGCTCTGGTTTTCCCCGAACGGCTTGACCGCGGTAGACCGCGACTCAACGGGGCGTCGTGTCGTCGTCGACAAAAGCTCCCTGGTTGCTCATATCTCGCTGAAATTTCCACTCAAATGCCAAGGTAGACGTGTCTTATCTGTCTTTTTCTTATCCGCACATTCTCGAGACAATCTGGCGGAAATGTCGGCGTGTTATCAACATTCGCCGACGATGATAGATTGCGGTTGCGTATTTCGATCGTTTGTTATTAATAAACATTTAACAAGATTGAACGCCGCGATTCGCGGTATATCTAGCTCCCGCCGATAAGCCGATTTATCCTTGGCCTGGAGGAGAGTTAAATGTATCCTGAACTTACATAAGCGTTCCATCAAAAATTTCAAGATTCTTGGCAGTACCCACTGTGTTTATGTCCCGAATACGTCAGCCTCTCTTTAAAGAACAACGCCTTACCTTGTGACGTCGGTCGGACGTTCATACATTCGCTAAGAAAGACAAATATTTGCATATCGATATTTTAATAATTTATTATCACTTTTTTCCTCAATCCTCAATCATGCTTGCACACATCCTTGCACACTAATAATTATTAACAGATAGTATATTGTTAAGCCAGTGGCACACGGAGCGTTTTAGTAAATTTTTATTCACATATTTTATTTGAAATTATCGAGAGTCCTATTATTATTATTCTTTTTAAAATGTTGATGTACTATCGATATAAAATTTAGAATTTGCTTCTAACTATCAAAATGTATATTGCAGTGAAATGTCTAGTAAATGCATGGATGAGAGCCTAGAGGAAGGCTCCAGGCTGCAACAGCACTACTGTATAACGCTGGGCGTGGGGCCTCTGTGGTGGTCCTGATGTGCCCCATGCCGCATTGTCTGTATCTACAGTCAACACAGAGAGCCGCGGCGTGGGGATCAAGCAGAGTCAGCTCTCTGTGAGCTCCCACATTGTGCAAGTACGTATTTTCCACGCTTTAAAGGGGATCCTCAGAAATCAGAAACGATAATTTACGACTACGAATGTGAAATAATATATGTTCCCCGATGGACCAGAGCCAAATTCTAATTCTCTGCATTTCCCTTTGTCACAACGTATAGGAGGATGAATTGTTGAAAGCTGTAAGAAGCAACGAACCATTGCGTCTAACGTTCACTCTCCACTTGACCGAGAGTACGTCCGTCGAGTGGGAGACCGTAGCATGGCGCCGCTGTCTATACATTCGCGTACCAAGCTGCCTTCTGCCCGAAGGATCAAAAGAGGGCTTTGTCTCGCTCCTAGAATACGCCGAGGAAACACTGCGCTGCACCAATATCATTGTTTGCCTTCGCAAAGATAGATCAGACCGAGGTACTTGTCGCTTGCCGTTCTTCGGCACGAACGTCGAAGACTTTTGCGTCGACGAGAAAGACTCACCGTCTAAATCGTTCTGTTGTTATGGTCTAGCAATGCTGGTTCGTACCTTCATGTTCTTGGGTTTCACGGTCCTGCCGCCAACTCATGCCTTGGTACCGCCAGGCAGTGATGCTGGCAATCTCTACATGCTCTATGCCATCGAGTAATCGGCAAGCGGTTCTGCCTCTGTCAAATTTAACGCGCAGGTATTGATTCGAGAGAAGAGATACTAAGTTTCTCAACTCTACGATTTCCTTTATACTACTTGATTATTTAATCAACTCGTTTTTCGTTTGCTATATATAACCACTTTCTCCTTACTTTCTCATGAGTTTAATATATGATTTCAGATGTAATTATTTGTATTTCGTTATATTTATTTTCGTTATATTTTATTACAGGTACCATCATAGTCAAGTCTAAGATACAATTCTGAAAAAAAGGGACAATTGGAAAATTCTGGAAAATGACACTATATTTTTTCTTTTATATTTCAAGTTTTGTTATATGTGTATATAATTTACGTTCTCTTATTAGCTGCAAAATTGGAAGATTTGCAAATTTCGAAAATTTATATCAAACAATTATGTTGATTTCAAAAAACACCTTGGCGTTAAATTGAAGAGGCGTGATAAAAAAAATTATAGTCGCGAATACGTAGAACGCGTACATAAAAGGCTTTCGATGGGTATATCGATTCATTCTCTTGAACACAATGTTAATAACTCTTATAAGAGCATATAAGCTGCTGACAAAGCTTCCCACGTGAAAGAATTTGACGGAATCTGTAGTCGCATATTAACAACTGAATATGGCGATGAACTGTCAAATTTTAGAGAAAATTTATTATCGATATATCTCAATGTTAATTGTGGCAGATTGGGTATCACCGCGTTATTCTCCGTAATATATGTATAAGTACATTTGCTTATTATTTTTAAGTATTATCAATATGTCAATATCTAGATTTTAATATCTGTTATGGGAGTACCAGTAAAATTCAGTAAATTTTGTTCGCTTTCGTTCTATCATCCTAAAAACGACATTATTTATAAATAATTGACTGATATTCTGTATGAAAGGTATAATTATTTTTTTAATAGTTCCGTAAATAATTCGTATTCCTGTTTATGAAGTAAAAAGAAATTGCGAAAGCATCAAACAAAAATAGAATAAGATTTTGGTGTCCGAGTTGACTTTTCGTAGAATCTAAATCTTTGTGAACGATTTTTATTTCCGATAAAATATGTACTCGAATAAATTGAATACTAGCTAACTTAAGACAGCGCCTCCTATCGTACGGATGGCATAACGCTTTGCGAATTTGAGACTATAAATCAAAAACATGACCATTACATTATGTTGCTAATCGGACATGAGGAATAAGACATTTCACAAATATTTTCTTCAAAGTACTAAAGATTGGAAGATACTGAATTATTATAAATCTTATTTATCGTGTTATACAAACCTTATATCTCTTATTAACTTTTTTTTTATAATAGTATATTCTTAGGTGATAGTATATCTAAGTGATAGTATATGGTAATCCCCAATCAGTTAACATTGGAGAGATCTTGCTAATAAATGCGTTCTTTAGTGTTGACTTGATAACAGACAACAGGAAAAAAATAAAAATACAAAAAAATGAAAAATATCAGAAAAAGAACAAAAAAATGTTAATAGCTTATTAGGAATATAGGTAAAGATAAGTACAGAGTGACGGACTATTGTATGTTAACTTCACGCAAATAATTATCGATTTGCCTCAAGTTTTTAAATTGAACAATTCCGTGCATTTTATCCCGTCAGTTAGTATTATATATTCGTACCTCTGACCATACATACACATATGAACACACACACACACGCACACACACACACACACACACACACACACACATACACATACAAAAAGTGAATATGTATGCTACGTTTCTTATTCATACATGAAAACATAATTGCTAAATAAACATTTAATAAAACCCACTATATTGTTACTTTATGCTCACCAAATTTATTTTAAGGTTCTATTGACTAAAGTCAGACTTAAGTTATAAAAATAAAATGTGGAATACGCAAGTGCTTTTGTTTAATATGAAAACTTTTGAGTACAAAATGTGTATAATTAAAACACTATTGATTAGATATTATAATTATATAATGACTTACAACGTGATGACATTTGTTGTAAACGAATATAGGACACTTGGTTTTATAATTTTTATGTGCAAAAAATATTATTTTAAGTGTTGCATTTTGGTATAATAATAATTTTATTAGTATCAATATACAAAACAACTATCTTATTCAATTCAAATGGACAAGATACATATTTCAATACATCGAAACGAGATTTAAAAAGTAAACTATGTTT
Source organism: Aphaenogaster ashmeadi (assembly GCA_003063805.1). Lineage (NCBI taxonomy): Eukaryota > Metazoa > Arthropoda > Insecta > Hymenoptera > Formicidae > Aphaenogaster > Aphaenogaster ashmeadi. Next base: position 133,973 of record NJRQ01000344.1, on the reverse strand, counting down.
ACTATTATGCTGGCGTTTATATTTTTCGTTGATAAATTTATAAAATCAAATTTTGGTTCAAATATAGAACTGAAAAAATCAAGCTTTAATATACATATTTTCATATTAAAAGTCATATATATATATATATATATAATATATATACACATGACTTTTTATATATCTCTTTCAATTTTATATCTATATACGTCATTCATCACAAATTACATTTCTCGTTTTTGTTGCATCTAATTGTGATTGGATTTCTCGTGTGCATCCGGTTCCTATAATCAATTTAAAGAATTAGACAGATAAAAAATATTATATATATAAAAATATGTCGTACCTCAGATGCGGTTTTCGGAACTAATCCTAAACTGTCAAGCATACCAGATGGTGCCGATTCTTCAACGGGATATGCCGACATTTTTTTACACTTTATCAAGTGTCTCGCTGCAATGTGATATCAATTGAAATTAAGCTCTATGCTAACAATAGCGTTACATCCTTCTTTACAGCTATTATACCTAATCGGTTGCCATCGATCGACGTGTAACCGCACTGGCATTTCAGCTTCTTGTCTAGTGGGATGTTAACTAAAGGAGATGGCACGATCAGACTGGTCTTCGGTCTTTCATTATGAATTTGTTGTTGATGTTCTTGGAATGCGCGCCAACAACACGTTACATAACGGCACTGTTGACATTGCTGCTCACCTCTGTGCGTTAAATAATTTACGTAAAGTATTCGCAAGAGAGAGAGAGAGATTGTAGGTTTTAGAATAATATACTTACGGATAATGTTCATCTTCATCAATATCTTCTTCACATTCCTCGCAGGACAAATATCTTGTGGAAGTATTCACCGTAATTTGTCCAGTATTCCACTTTTGTATTTTTTCATCTGGTGGTAATTCGGGTTGCGGATTATCCACAGAAAATCGTATTATCTCCGATACGTTTTTAGAGATCATTATGCCACTGTTGCCGGCAGAATATGGTACTGCCTCTATATATATTTTGCGATTAAACGATAGAAATTGCAATTTTTTCACATTAGATATACGAGCATATTTAAAGCACATTCAAAAGAAATAAATACAATCGATATTTAATAAATATGTAAGTTGAATTTCGATTAATTTTTTACCTAAATTCTTGCTAATCAATTCGTTAGGAGTAAAAATCATGTATAATATAAAGAAAATCTTATTTTTTAATCCTATGAGCTTCTAACATCGGTAGATATATGTAAAAACATATTGGTCAATATCGTTTTATATATACAGCTTAAATATTTTAATATATATTTACTTGAATTAGAAACATAGTCGTGAAACTCTCGCTGGTGTAGTGTTAGCGAACTCTTTTGGTTGAACCACAGACAGCATCTTGAACACTTATTGCCTTTTCCTTGATCTCTTCTTACGATGTGTCTTTGCATATGCGACAAATAAGCGTAAACGTTGGATGCGCTCGGGTTGCCCTCGTTTATAAATTGTATTACCTTTTTGTAATAGTAAAGTTTGATTAATCCATATTGATATAAAAATGAAAATCATATTCATGGTATTTTTCTTTTCTTACTTTAAGGCAGTACGGGCATTGCAATCCTTCGCCCTTTTCATGGGCTTTATAATAATGATCTATAACATCCTTATGACTGGATGTACGATAGCCGCAACTTTCGCACTGATACGGCATCTCGGAAGGATAATGCATCAATGACAAATGATCAATTAATGATTTGTTCTTTCCTGAACAAGAAACGTGTATAAATGTGATTACCTCGCATTATACATTTTATTTAATTCTTTTAATTATAGATTATTAGAAAATGGATTTTAAATATTAGCTTACCAAATTTCTCCTCGCAAATAGCGCAAACTACCATGACGCTATCAGAATGACCGAAATTACTGTGTGTTTCCGACACATGTGTAAGCATCTGATGCTGTGATGAAAGCGGGGTGCAACAGTATCGGCATACCGACAATTCCGATTGACCCGGCACTTGTGGTGGTACATGACTAACCATATGCTCCATCACCTCGGTATTAGATTTCATTACTATCGTGCAGAGGAAGCACTAAGCAAAAAAAATATATTTATCAGATATAATGAAATATGTTAATAGTATATGACAACATAAAAACTTTAAACAAACCTTGAAATATAAAGAAGCTCTAGGTTCCTTTACGATCAGATTTTTATCACCTTCCATTGTAGCATAATATAATTCTTGGAGCTGAATTTGCTCTTTTGATTCTTTCTCACTTTTATCTTCTTTCTCTTTTTCTTTATTACTCTTGGGATCAATTGCTACCCTCTTTAGTTCGTGTTCCGGAGTTGACACGGGATGAATTCGCTTCCTTCCTCGGCGCAGACCATGTTTTGTTACAGTAGTCTCAGAGGTTTTCTGGGATGATGCTACATCAGTTACTGGAGTCGAGTCTTTCGATGATGTAACTGGCACATCAGTTGGATTGGAATAAGACCAATCTTGAAATGGATTAGAAGCTACTTTCGACAGGCGATCTAGCAGAGAATCATCTGAAAAGATATACAATTTTTTTACTCAATAATATAGGACTGAATATATGAATGCAATCAGAAATTGTTATGTTCTTATCAATGACGTGATCAGTGGCATTTTTCTACTCACTGGACTCGAGTCTAGTTTGCTCCCCGATATGTCGGATAATATTGTCAAACGCACGTTCCGGTGTAGCGCCATACATCTCCCTCCATATTAATTCATCTAAGAACTGTTGTATCATTTGTCTACTAAGCAAACTCAATGTATTTTGGAACATTCTTGGAACAATTTTTCTAAGATATTCCATGATATGGTAATTGCTCATAGAATTTCTAGAGCTTTGTTCTAGTAATGCAGACTGCACAACGTGAGTATAGCCCATATCATGCAATGTGCTTTTGTCCACTGTGAAGTCTGTCATTATTTTGGAGTCTGTATGAACCCACTCTTTCAATGGGTGTAGAATATTATTAAACCGTCTTTTAAATGATCTCTCCACATCCTGCATTGGTTCACAGGCGCGTAATCGTATGTCTAATGTAGTAGGATCTAGAACACCGAGAACCTCGACTTTCACCTATGCGAGAGCCGAATTCGTCATTATATAAACCTCTTTCCTAGCAAAATGAGAATATCAAGAGAATTTCACCTGTCGCAAATGTCCATCTTGCGATGTCGTGCCTAAACTAATCACACCGACTTGTATCACCGAATTTTTGCCACCCATCTTACGACTTTTGTCCCATACTGCCGCTGTGCAAATACTACGTAGATTTGTATAAAAATTTTTCAGATATATATTGGATACTTTCACCCAGGAGACTACGTTTTGCACGTTAGTTTGACATGCCCAATGATAAATCAATTTTAACAAGACTGTAGGCGTGTAATGAGCTCCCTGGAAAATAGAACCGGAAAAGACGGAGACGAATCTGTCGGGACAACAACTGGATATCCAAACGTAACCACCGGAATAGGGAAATGTTCCCTGATCGCTGTACATTCCTAATTTGAGTTTAGGTTTTTGAAAACTTGAACCATGTTGCAGACAGTATTGTTCCGATTTTACTAAGCCTTGTTGTATCAGCCATTCGGCAAATTTTGTAGCAGAAAACATGAGCACACTCTTTACTTTGGCATCTGAAAAATTTCGGTTATTAATATGCATTCAATTATAACGCTGCATCATTGTACATTGGTAAGAAAAGTAAAAAAGAATATACCCAATGCTTGTCTTTCTTTTTGTGCAGCTTGCAATGGAATGTCTTTGTTACATAAATTTGGTCTTGCTATCACCACTAAGGATGGGAAAGTTCGGCCGCCAGTCGTTTTGTTAAATGTGAATTCTCTGCCATCAGGCTGATTCTTTTTGACTTCGTCAATCTGTTCGCTGGCTATAAAATATTTCGTAATAAGTAAAATTAATTATCCAAGGTATTAACGTTTCTAAAAATAATATTACATTGTTTCCGGTTTTAACCTGTATTTTTGCAGCCGATGGATATTCCACCTATACTAGTATGTTCTGTAGGTTTGACAGTTGATTGACTTGTCTGTTTATTCAAAGATTTTACTCTCAGATTTGTCATACTTTGAGAAGCGGTAGTAGCTAAGGGATCAATATTAATTTTATTAGTTATAAGATTCTTTGTCTTAGCTTTCTTTTCTCTCTCTCTCTCTCTCTCTCTCTCTCTCTCTCTCTCTCTCTCTCTCTCTCTCTCTGTATTAATTTAAAAAATGTAATTACCCTTACTCGATGAAACATGCATTGTTCCAGACTTTGGTTTCACACGAGTAACCGCGGGTGCAGGCTGTAAAAATAAAATATTGTGTATGTACTTATTAATTATAGTACAGAAATGCTGCAACTTCTACTTGTAAAACTCATACCTCTTCTATAATATCAGGTTGTTGCACTTGAAGAACTTTTGTCCTACGCCCAGATCTGGTATACTTGTACTAAAAAATATTATAATTGTTTAAAGTAATGTTTAAATATTAATATATGATTAATGTTAAGACTTTTAATAAAGAGAAAAATAGAGTTGATAATACATTCTCTTGTTGAGGTTGTGCTACAGTTGAAGCCACAGACGTAGTTGTAGTAGTTGTACCTGAAATTATGTTTAAGTAATCTTCGATAAATCTCGGCTCTAATTAAATAACAAGTAGTATGCTACCTTGGGTTTGTGTAACAGGTCCCAAAATAACTCCCATACGTGGATTAACCACTAGCTGAATATTCCCTTGAGATCCACTGCTGTTACTAATATTCAATTTAATTGGTGCTGAATTTTTGTTTTGAGTCTAAAAATAAGAAAAAAATATTACTTCTACACAAAGAATATATATATAATATATGAATTTATGTCTATTATTGCTTCCTCATAGAGAAAGCTTTGTTTTCGTGAAACAAATTTTTTTTCAGTTTTCAATGCCAATGTGTTTAGAATGTTCTAAAACGTTGAAAATTTATTTTTTTGAATAAATTTTTTTTTAGTTTTTAAAGCCAATGTGTTTAGAATGTTCTTAAACATCGATAATTTACATTTTTACAAAATGTCTGTTTGTGTGCGTGCGTGCGGGTGTGTATGTGTGTGTGTGTGTGTGTGTGTGTATGTATGTGTGGATCTTCGTGTTGCTGTAACTTCCGCAATTTTGGAGATATCGGGTTGCTATTTTTTTTAAACGAAAGAGAATTTTTTAAGGAAGGTAAAGGGATTCTCTTTTTATTAAATTTTTAAATTCTTGAGAAATGTCCGTGGTTGCTCTAACTTCTGCAAATTTTGAGATATTGGGCTGAGTTTTTTTTTAAATGTACAGTATCATTAAAGGAAGGTTCGTATTGTATTTGGTGATGATCGGTAAAGGGGTTCTTTTATTATAAAGTTTTTAATTTTTTCTAAATTTTTATTTTAGACTCTCTTTTAATTTCTACTATTGAAACTCTACTTTTTTATTGCATATTCTTATAGCTTACTTCGAGAGCTTTTCAAAACACTATAATAAAGTATTTTTTCATTAAGTACTTTTCGAGTAATGAAGTGTGTACGTTTATATAAAACTGTAATCTTCAAACTTTCGTAACTCGACAAGTACATAATGAAAAAATACTTTATTATAGTGTTTTTAAAAGCTGTTGAAGTAAGCTATAAGAATATGTAATGAAATTGTATTTCGTGATGATCGGTAAACGGGTTTTATTAATAAAATTTTTAATTTTTTTAAAATTTTTATTTTAGGCTCTCTTTCAATTTCTACTATTGAATCTCTACTTTTTTATTGCATATTCTTATAGCTTACTTCGAGAGCTTTTCAAAACACTATA
>NJRQ01000344.1:54807-78952 GCA_003063805.1 Aphaenogaster ashmeadi | reverse complement strand
TTTTTTTTCAGTGATGTTAATATTGAAACTAATTACTTTAGTTATAAATAGTTTCTTTTGAAAATTGCAAAAATTACTTATTTTACTTGTATAATGTTATAATGATAAATTACGCTATTATATTTCTAGAAAATTTAATACTGAACGCACGTGGCACGAAATGCAAATTATTGTGCACGGATATTACGTATTCCATACGAATATATTTGTTAGTATCGACTATCGTTATTCATTCAACTGACATTTAAGAGCCAAGTACTTAACTTATATCTGAACTTCAGATAAGTGACAAATGTGTATGCTGATAATTTCGAAAACCAGTTTGTGATTATTATGGTGCAGCTATTCATCTTTTTTATTTTCTTTGACGAGTCATGGCTCATTAATTCCCCGGGAAATCGTAACAGTCGCATTTTTTCTCGATCGAAACGTAGTTAAATCGTTACACTGAAATGCACCTCTCATCATCTCTAACAATTTTCTGCGTTTACCTCGTCGATGCCGGCTTCGGCATGGTAAAGACGATGCTGCGACAATCGCCTTTTTTGCTAACTGCGTTCCGGTGGGCGGAGAAATCGATGATCCAGATCGAGATTACTAATGGATCCCGTCGTGGATGGACCGCTCGATCGGAGTATCCGTGCATAATTCGGGTAATCGAATCTACCAGGGTATTTAAAACGAATTGGGTCAGGGAAAGAGAGCGAAAGAACAAAAACGTAACAACGAGCCAATTCATGACTAGTCATCGCCGTTTTTCGTTGCCGCTTGCTTCTCAAAGATGCAATTAAGCAAATATGCGTTTGCCGTTAAAACAAGTTCAAGGTGCATCTTGCACTTTAACGAACCCATCTTGCTCAATCAAAAACGTCACATGCTAATGTATGTACATACATACAGTCATAAATGCATGCATGCAAATGTGACGTCTTCAATACAGCAATCGGTTCGTTTCGCAAGAATTCACGCCGGTGAATTTCTCGGATTTATGTCCCCCGATGATGGTTTATTCGAGGATGAAGAAAAAAGCTGCGAGAAATCTCGAATCGTTACTTGGGAAGGCAGTTTCGCGATAAATCGCGGGTGTGCGGTACGAGAGACAGATAGAGGAAGAGAGAGAACATAATCCGGCGAGAGGGAGAAGCAGCAGATCACAGACAGGAAATCGCGATAGCGGGCGCGGGGATTTCAACCGCGGCGTTATAACATTTCTCGAACCGGAAATGCAATATGGCGAGACGCACGTGGGTAGCCACGTACGCTACGGTGGCGCAAAAGTGGTTGCCGCTGTTCGCTCCTAGTCGTGAAATGAATAAAAGATGCTGCGCCGTTCAGCAGCGCGTTGCCTGCTCATTAACGCTGGTGTCTACGCTGGGCCCTTCGGTGTCAGAATAATGTGCTAACGCGAGAATGCTTTAGGCAGAGGCAAAACCGAACGTGAATATTCGGTATAAGATGCGATGTGATGGGAGTTCTCGTAGCAACGATGAGAATCGAAGCTTTCTCGTTTTGTAGAAGCAATGTACGATTCTTGATGATTGCAACAAGAAATTGTCGACGACTCTGAGGATTAAGTATCTCGCAAATGTAACGTATTCTTTTTTCGACTGCCGAGTTAACGACGTCTCTGATTTTTGTTCCGAGTATTGCTGTAACACTGAATGCTTGATCAATGCCGGAAATGGAGGTGGTAGGATCATGTGCCACGGCGGCGCGAAGCGCGTTAATAATCGGACCTACTGTTTATGGCGGCACCGTAGCTCCGCGAGAGAAGCCAGGAACACCAACGACGACAACCGGTACCGTGACGACGATAACCCAGAACGGGAGGCCAGACAAGCCTTCGACTGCCTTCCGACCGAGCAGAACGCGTTCGTCAAAGAGTTTCATTCATCCGCGCGGCAAAGTTCACTCGCGCGGACACGTGTGCCGAGCAGACCGGCATTGTAAACGAGGGATTTATGCCTTTTCGGCGACACAACTCTCTCAAGGCTCTTCTTTTTACGCGTTTCCTTCTGACTACATAAGCTCGATCCGAAAGGACAAAAACTCTGAGACAGAGAGAAATTATTTCAATCAGTAACGCAGGGTAGCTTGATGGGACGCGATGATTAGAGCTTACGACGTAGCAACGACAAAAAGCGAACTGTCCTAGTTTTGTGGAAGTAACATATACGATGACGCGGCAATTCGTATGCTTTTCTTAGAAATGTAATTATTCCTCTAATGGCTTAAGTAGCCTCACCGCGAAGTTAGCCTATAAGCAAGAAATAAATTATAGATGTCTACTTCGCGATAAAAAGCACGATAAGCTTGCGTAGGATTCCCGGGACCATTGTCACTGCCTCGGAAACGACCTGGCCATCCAGGATCTCGGTCCAGAATCTCGCGTCCTAAAAGCAGGAGAATCGTGGCCGAGACATCGAACGCGAGCATCGATCGATAACGCTGCGTCAATATACCGAAGTAGACGTGCAGCCTGCACGGTGCAGTAGAGTGTCCTTTGTGTCCAGGCTCTAAAAGGATTTGGAGAGGCAATCCTGACGCGCGACTATCGAAAACATCGGAATGTCAACGAGCATGCCTCTTCATTATATCCCATTCGCTAAACGCGCAGATCCTATCGATTTACCAAACTGCCGAACTGCATAGATATAAGCAAAATTAATTCTTCTAGAATGAGAGTGTTTCCATATTTCTTTTATTTTTCTACTCTTCATTTAAAAATAAAATTTTGTCGTAGAATCTGTACATTTCGTAAATCGATTCCTAATGACGAGAAATGCAGGAGTCAGCGTGGTGCTCAATTTTTCATGCCACGTTAGATCGTTACGAAGGAGGAATAGAGAATGGATTTGAGGCCTCGGACGCGTGGGTGGATTACTTAGCCGCCGCAGCTTCCGTATTTTCCGGCACGGTGCTATCGCGCCTTTTATGGGATAAAGAATGACGGTGACTGGAGGATCGCTCCAATCTCGCCCGGTCTATCTTGGATATCTCACTTCGTTGCGCCTTGTCGTCGTGTCGCTGGAAGACGACGAAGCGTTCGTTTGAGAAGAGAGCGAGCAGAGGCGAGCAACCAACGCGCGTGGGCGTATGAACGGGTATCGAGTAGCCGGCCACGCTCGTTTATTTCACGTTACTAGGCGCACCACATTAAGAGCTGTTTAATAAATTCACGGCAGACCGCTTGGAATGAAATACGAACGTATTTCGGCTTCTATTTCTTCGTAACGGAAGATAAGGTTGATCTATGTTGCTAATGTTCGTCTCGTTATTCGAACGACTTCTCGTTTCGTAACAGAGTTTCTCACCTGACACGGTTATAATGTACATACACCTTGCAATTTTTACATATATTATATTTTTGTTACAGCCGATTCAATAAAATATAAAATTGTTGATATTTTTGAGATTAACGAGACAAAGCATGATTTCTTATCGTGCTAATTTTGCTATTTATAATATAGGGAAGATGAGTAGCATTAGTGCTTCGGGGTTAATATCTCAAGCAAATAATTTCTTACAGCCGATTCAAATTCAGTAAATTAAAATAGTTGATATTTTTTAGATTAGCGAGACAACGCATGGTTTCATATCGTGCTAATTTTGCTATTCATAATATAGGAGAGAGAGGAAGGAGAGAATAGGATAGGTATCATATACTTACTGATGTTGGTCGAATAGTGTCGGTGCTTCGGGGTTAATATCTCAAGCAGGTGATATCTTATTGATACTTCATAAAAAAGGCTTCGCCATGCAGACGCTCGAGGTCGAAGAAAGGCTGGCCATCTTCATGTCCGTCAAACGTACTTCGAATCACAAGAGAGAACGATGAGGACCCATTGTTGTCCGGGCTTGGAGAGTCTTCCTTTCGCCGTGTTCGAGGGCGGAAGAGCGGTCTCGATCGCTCGTTAAGTGGATTCATTCAAGGGACCACTTCTTTGATCGAACAAAAATGTTTGCTGCCTGTAGAACAAAAATTGACGCAGCACTGACGGGATGGGATGTTTGCCACCTCGATTCTTCGGCGATTCGCAACGAACGCATAACTTTACCCCTTTTTATTATCTCAGCGTATATATAAGAAGTATGGACTCTTAGAGAGACTGTGTAATTATTACGAGGCAAAATAATGTTTTGTATTACTCTGAGGTTTTCGAAGAATTCGAAATATGAGAGAAAGGGCGGCCGTGTAAGAAACAACGTGATGGGAATGAAGGAGGAAATGTTAAAACCGGAGGCGATGGAAAAATATTTTCGCTGGCTATGATTTATCGTTTGACGCAGGCGGAAAGACAAACGCATCTGCCTAGAGATGGAAATTAATGGACCAGCTAACGCCGTAAAAGCAGATGTCGAGGTGGTAATTAGAGTTAAAAGACACACGCGTCCACTTGATGGTATTCAAGAGCATGGGCGTGGCGGGTTGTTTCGAAACGCGGATCCAACGATGTTACAGTTGTTGCTCAGCTGTAAATTTGAACTAATCATGAGTTAAGCATTTGCCTTCGTGGTGCTGTGCGTCTGACAGGTTTACCCAAACGATATAGCAAACTCTGAAACTTCTCGAGAGGTATCGCGACTTTGACATGTATAAAAAGAACTCATTCATCCTATTCATCCTATATTTAATGTTACTTATTGCATTCTTCAACGAATCAGAAACGTACTTTAGACAACACGAAAGGAAAATAATTTTTAATTTAATGTAATTTATTTATTGTCTATGTATTATTATTTTGGCTTCATGCCCCTGGTGATGATTGGTGAGTCGCTTTTTTATTTTAATATTACCATTGCTAGATAGATTCATTAGTAACCTCTTTTCTACACACAGATTTTGAGGACTAATAGTTATCTCTATATTCAATTATACAAATATCATCCATGAGAGATCAGAACTTTAGACTTGGAAATCTTGAAGTGACTCCTCAGTCCCTCCGTTGGCGTGTGACCAGGAATTTTCATCGTTGAAGATGGCTCGAACTAGAGCCGAAACGTTCGTTATTGAAACATGTGAATAAACACATTCTATTGTTTAAATAGTTATTAATTTGCGCACAAATTACCGCGCCGCACTCTCATTAGCCCTTTCTCTTCACAAATTATTTTTACATTTTCGAGAGTCCAATTTTATATTGTTATTTAATTTTTAATTATTATCTTATAATAATAAAATTCTTTAGTTTGACGTTTTCACATACGTTAATAATTTTTCTTATTTAGCGATTCTACAAATTTAAATCATGTTTATATTCGGGACAAGTCAGCAGCTGATTCTTACTATTGATGATTCCGCTGCTTAACGATCCCTCAATCGTTTTTTCAATAATAAAATTCCACGGTGACGTTATCGTGTAGGAAATGAGTTACGTGACCGTCATACATTCTGAACAGGCTCGCAAGATGTCGAACGTCCTTTCGAGGTTGTCACTGCCCATTGTCAGTTGTACATATGTACATGAATTGGTGGGAAGAAGATTCGTGACGGAATCTATCCTGCCTGTCATTGTTTCATTCGTTGCGCGGTAAGACAATGACGGGGGGTGGCTTCCATTCACACGACGACTCGCACAAGACTTTTTAACTAACGCGAGCTTTTTTTTAAATATATTTCCATACAGCTTCAGATAAATATTCTTTTTGTGGTATAAGTAATGCATATGACTTACAAGTTACAACGCATGAATAATTATTGTGCCATATATATAACGAATGGAAAACTAAATTGTTATAATGAACGAGCTGTTTTACTTTCGTTAAGCTACAGAGTCTTATATAGAAATAAGATTGGAAATTTTTTCAAAGTCATTCGTCCAGAATAGTCGTGCGCGTTCTACATGATTGCTTCTAAATTGATTCGCTGATTGACCCGATGTATTTAAAAAGGATAGTCAGCCACGCGCGTCTTCCTTTTTAATATGGCGCTCTGTGCACGATGCCGATTGAGATTAGAATCCCGGTGGTACGGTTGATTGAATATCACGTAGGCGGACATATGAGACGATAATGTACAAAGGAGTGTAGCTAAGTGTTGCGTGAACAAGAATGGTTGATACGCAGTATGTGCAAGTATGAAAGCTGTAGAACCATTTCGTTATAAATGTATAATTAAATAAGTAATTTGGTGAAGATCTGGTAAAAATTCAGACGATATAATTATCGTTAATTATAGAGTTTTATAAATGTTCATGTTTGCGTTGCTTCTCAAAGATTGACGCAAAATAAGGATGATGAGGCAAGAAAAGCACGAAAAAGATATTTTAGCGGGATGACACCTGCATATTTTTATATCACTGGACTGGCGAGATAAACGCACGCACGTCGAACCCTTTGCGACCGGAGTGGGGCATAAAGTATCCCCCGCAGGATCGTAAAACATGTGATATCATCTTCGTGGCCGACCGCCAGTTGGAGGCTTTGTCTCTTCGCGAGTCGCGTTGTGGCATTGTCTTCCGTCCGTTCTTTATGGGCCCCGAATCTTCCAGCGTGCGCCACTAGCGCAAGAAGTCGAAGGGCGGCCGTATATATCTCTTTTTTTACTCGCGAAATCAACCGAGTTTTTGAATCGAACGAAAGGTTAGGTACTCTTTCTTCGCTCTTGTTATTTTTTTGCCTCTTATATATATCTTAGAATCTATATTTGACCATAAGGAAATTTGAGAAATTTCTTTTCTTTTACTTCCAATTGATTAAATGAATTTGTCACATTAATTGCATATTTTAATGATATACATATGTACATACAATACTTTGCGTGTAAAAAATTAGGTTATTATAATAATCACAATAAAACAATAGGACTAATGAGCCAAGCTAGATGTACGTGCTAATATGTTGTATTCTAAGTTATTTCATATAAATAATTGGTTGATAACAAACGTTTCGACCTTAAATACAGTCATCTTCAGTGTACGCCGTTAAATTAAATCAATACATACAAATAAATAAGACAATACATGCCTCGTTAAATTAAACTAATACATATAAATAAATAAATAAATAAAGACAATACATAAATCCGCAAGAAAAACCTGCTTCGTACGCCGATTTCTTTGTCTTAACGGTTCCGTGATTTCCAATTAATACGTCATCCCACTGACAGTTGCCGATATAAAGATCCTTATCATAGGGTTGTCACTGATAAAAAATTGCCATCGGTCAAAATTGATTATTTTCTTGGAAGCCAGTGTTACCCACGTTCGGTTCATCATTATAAATTCTACTGTGTTAAGGAACAATTGTATAAGTAACGAAACAATAAAATTAAATAGTCTTAAAGCGGAGATAAGTTAATTATATAAAACAAGACAATAAAATAAATAGTCTTAAAGCGGAGATAAGTTAGTTATATAAAACAGAGATAAGTTAAATATATAAAACAATGTATAATTTTCATTATAATAATATTATTGTCTAATAACGTTATTAGACAATTAAAGAAAATAACGAGTACGTTAATCAAATCTTGGCATTCACCATCAGGTGAAATATTGTTTTCGACATTGAATCGACGTCGATTCGATGTCGATCGAGGTGTCATTTCTCACTGGGTATTAGATAAACAATTTTTGAACTTTTTCAAAGCGAATGAAACTTATGTGATTACGTCTTAATATTGACAGAACATTAATAATTCTTCAGGATTGTCATTAAGGTAATACATTTCTTATAGGTATTTCGAAACATGGCCGGCAACTTATATATGGAGTATGTGGAGAGCTCCACACTTGGATTAATCTAAGTGTGGAAATTCCACACTCGGAATTTGGTCAATTTGTTCCAAAATTATTTATGAATTGCGACGAGAGCTATCGATATGCCACGGACTGTAACATTATATGGTAGAGGGCCGTTCACGTTTCTCAACAAATTAAAGGTCCCATTTTGTAAAAATTTGTTACAGTTTCTCTGACTATCCCCCCCCCTTCCCACCTTATCGATAGCAGAACTCCACACTCGGAATTCTGCTAAGTTGCCGGCCCTGTTTCGAAATATGTTCTTTCATTGGCAAGAGATAAGACTTCGGGATGATGTGGCGCGTATCGCGCGACGATATCGCGAAAATTCGCATTGCATGCGGAAATTATGCGTTCTTGAAAGAGCGGCGCGGCGTCGGTGCAGCGTACCTGGTTTCGATTCGCGGCGCATTTGAAAGTTAAATTCCCACCTTGGGAATTCAACATCGCGACGTGGCGCAGCGGCATCGTGCTCGCCGAGGGCGCGTTTGCACGTACACGCTTGCGCGTCCACGCGTGTGTCACGTCCACGTGTTGCATTCAGATGCGTCCGCCGCGTCCGTCGCGCGGCCCCTCGCATCGGCGCGCTTCCATCAATCCGCCTTGACATGCAAATAATTCGTAGAAAAAATCGTCCGGCCATGCGGCAGCGACGTTACAATTAATCACGCGGACCGTGGCCGCGACACCGCGTCCGGCTACCGGAGTTACAATTTGTTATGGCTGACAGGCTCGAACTACGGTTCGAGCCCGTTGACAATGCGTGCTCCCTTTTTTTCCCCTATACTTCGTCGTCCACGTTGCCGCCGTCGCGTCGCATCTCGACGTTGCCCCGGGAATGTCGACTGTCGGGTTGATCTTCGAACATCTCGCGAACCTCGAAAAAAATCTGGCTCGGAATTCTCTTCATAGAAATCGTGCGAAGCCGATTCTATCTGTTTGAAATTGAAAACTTTTGAAATAATTTGTTTGACAGTCCGTGGCGTATTATATATTTGATATTTTATCTGATTATATTTTAGCGCAATGTACGTTATATACTTTTAAAAAAACACGTTCACGTTATATGCAAAACGGAAATTTTATCGCCGTTCATTTACATCGCACGTACAGTCTCTTGGTCGAGTTCTTGTAGCGCGCAAGATGCGAGGGCGAACTGCTGGTGCATACATGTGCATCGACGTGCATCCTACGGATACGCAATGTTGACCCGGACATGGATCCGACTACCTATCACAGACTACGGTGCGTGGGTGCATATCGCAACTTTGAATACCTTACGTAAAAAGATAAAAACGGGTTTGCGCTTTACAGAGCCTGTAAAGCAAATGCACACTTGAATGTTAAAGACAAAAATTAAATTTTATCTGTAATAATACTTTCTAATACATTTAAAAAAAATACACGATAGATCCTTTTTCAAAGTAGAACGCTCATATTTTTTTCATATACGTCAGCCATAATATTTTAGTATCTCGATATTTCTCTCCAATGTTATCGTGTGGAAAATTCAGTTTTGAAATATCCAGCCTTTTCGTTCTAGAACGTACTGGTCCATTAATCAGCGCCACGGTCAGTCGCAATAAGTTAAATATTGATTCAACCCCCCGCGTATACGCTCTCGTCCGCCATGAATATGTTGCGTGTGCTGCGGAGCGCGCCGATCAAGATTAATGCATCTATATGCGCCGATAGCGCGATCGGCGCCTTAATGCATCGCACGCTGTGCGTGAATGCACACGGGGATGAAGATAAATATTTGTACTGACGAGTCAAAACTCTCGCGGGCAACCGCAATCAGACGTCTATTAGTTTGCGATGACTCCGAGCGACCGGCGAGGTTACTCTCTCCTCTCTATCTCTTGCTATTTCGAGACCGCTTATTCTTCGTCTTCCTTTCTCTTTCTCTTCCTCGCTTCCAACGAGGCCCTCGGGGCTAGGCATCCTATTCAAATGTAAATCAATGTCACCTAGCGAAGATCGAATATCCCGACGTTTCACGATCGACACTTTTTTCCATCGGAAAGCATTCATCGCGAAAGATAAAAGCAACGTGGTAATGCATATTCTTTTTATCTCTCCTCGCCGATTGTATTGAAAGTGCGTTTGTTATCGCGAAATCATTAGCGTCATAAATAAAAATTCAATTTTACTTCAATATTTCAACTAATATACAGGGTGTTTCCTAAATAAATAGACAAACTTAAAGGGGATATTCCTTGGCTTATTTTAAGGATGTATGTCAGACTTTAAAAGATAACAGCATTGCCATAATATTTTGCCAAGATGTTTAATAATGTATTTCGTTCCTACATATGAAATTTAAAGTCAATTTACCGTATCGTTTTCAAGAAAATTATTATCATGACGTCTTACAGACAGTTAGAATAATAATTTTCTTGAAAACGATACGGTAAATTGACTTCAAATTTCATATGTAGGAATGAAATACATTATTAACATCTTAGCAAAATATTATGGCAATGCTGTTATTTTTGAAAGTCTGACATACATCTTTAAGAAGAAAAGGTCTTATAAACATGTGTCCTAAACTGCTTCGTTTTAAAAATACAGGTTGTCAAAGTTGTGCAAAATAAAATAAAAATTTCGAAATTCTGGAAAACACAAGAGGCAGTTTTAGTTCGGAATTAAAAAAAAAATTGTTTAACTTGGAAAAAAACAGTGGCGTACTATTCTTTTATTAAAAAATTTAATATGATTACCCATACGCACGCCCGTGGTGAATCTAAAAATATTTCATCGGTACTGGAAAATAGTTCTTAATACCACGTATGTAGAACGCATACCAAATTTGAATAAAATGTCTTTAAACGTTCTCCAGAATTTCGAAATTTTCATTTTATTTTGCACAACTTTGACATCCTGTATTTTTAAAACGAAACAGTTTAAGGCACATGTTTATAGGACCTTTGCTTCTTAAAATAAGCCAAAAAATATCCCCTTTAAGTTTGTCTATTTACTTAGGAAACATCCTGTATATTTAATGAAATTGAAGAATTTAATTTGTAAAAGATTGTTATTAGAATTAGAATTTAAATATAAATTGGAATTTAATTTGTAAGATATTTATTCTTTTATCAACATCGACCGAAACTTACTGCGCGAGTGCCTTTCGACTTAAGATGCATCTCGGCGTTGATTCGAATCGATTAAAGACTCAAATAAAGGAGCCACCCCAATCTCTTCTTCCCACGGCTGGCATAATACTGATAGATGGGCCGTTACCTTCTCGCTGCGCGAAGGGGAGAACATCTAACGCTCGAATTTATCAAAATCATTTTGATACCTACTCGGCGCAGCATGACGTCACGTGTCACGGTGCTCTGGCTGATCCGTCATTACGGAATTTGCATACACCGATCAGTCAATGGTGGAGATTCTGGTTTCTCTCTTTTTTTTAAGAGGGGATTTGCATATCCGCGTCTCTTTCGATTGGTGACTACTACTACTAGTTGCTAGGGTTGCTAGAAGGTAAAGATTAACAATGGTGCGAATCCGTTATGAATTTCAGCATAAAGTCGGTAGATGGATCATCGTCTATCTTGCTTTTCTTATTAAAATAAAGTGGTAACGGAATAGTATAGAAAACATACCTTTGCAGCGGACAAGAGAAAGTAATTACGTGCTGGTTGCGCGAGTGCAATTTATCTTTTAACTTATTGCGCTTTTATGGCGTATCAGCGATGCACGTTTACATCCAAAAAACGCTCCGAGAACATTAACGGGCGTGTAAAATGATCTCCAGCTCTCTCTCTCTCTCTCTCTCTCTCTCTCTCTCTCTCTCTCTCTCTCTTCTTGATCCATATCGTGGTATGCAGCGTCAGCGACCACTGCGAATTTCTCGATTAATCCACCTCGAAATCGATAGCGTTTCTTGCGGCTGTCAGCGTCAGGGACGATCATAATTTCAAGCTCATTTTTGTAATCACGTTTTTGTGTCTATTTATTTTTAATTTCCTCTATTTAAATTAGATACAAAGTGTTATATATATTTCGGCCAAGTAATGTCAAAGTCAATAATCGTCTAAATTATTTAATTGATTTTTCAATTAATATTTCTATTTTTAATAATTTTATGAAAGCTAATAATTTTAACATAGAAAAATATATAATTGCAAGATTTTTTATTAAAAATACATTTTTTTTAGTTATCTAAGGATTATTGACGTAAAATCGATATTCTGTGTGCAATCTGTGTCTCGCCTGCGTAGAGTAGAATGCGTCCCTGAACACAGTTTGCAACTTCGATGTCCGCCGGTGGTCTTTACGATCGCCGGCGGTGGCGTTCGTTCCCATGTAATCGTGATGTCACGTTATCAGATGAGGCACGAGACAAGATGATCGGAGAAAAAGTTCGCGCGCGAATGTCCGCAGCTTGCGCGGTAAGCAGACCGGAGCAGTTTCGTTGAAAAATAACTTGACCTTAAACTGCTTCGCCTTGTTCTCACAAAGTGGCAGCCCGCGAGAAAACGCTAGCGTGACACGCGGCTGCTGGATGCCGGATGGACCATTTTCTTCGTCGTTCGTTCGCTGTCTTCTTTTCTCTCGGAGGCATTTCATTTCTGTTCTTTTTGCGCGGCGATGTGACATCGTTGTTAGACTTTCTGCAAAATCGCGCGTTGAGCACGAAATCGCGATCTTTAACGAGAACTTGACACAGTTGGAAAATTTGTGTTAAATTTAACACATTTCACGTGTCCCAAACGGTTCATCCAAATTTTTGTGTTAATTTAACACAAGATGAATATGTTAAAAAGTAACGCAAATATTACGTAAAAATTAACATAAAAAATGTAACACTTTGACGCAATTTGGAAACAAATTGTGGAAGCATACTTCTTCAGTAAAATAAACATTTATAATATGTTAAATTAACACGTACATTTGTGTGTGTGAAGCTGGCGTATCACTTCGTGGAAAATCATTAATTGCTGACAGTTCTGGTGTTATTTTCAATAGTTCCTGATAGTTTAAATAAATAGTTCTGGCCATTAAAGCAAAAAAACGCGTCAGGACAAAATGTGAAGCTGCCGTATCACTTCGTGGAAAATCATTAATTATTGAGAGTTCTGGCTTTATTTTCAATAGTTCTATAGTTCCTGATAGTTTAAATAAATAGTTCTGGCCATTATAGAACTATAGAACTATTGAAAATAAAGCCAGAACTCTCAATAATTAATGATTTTCCACGAAGTGATACGCCAGCTTCACACACACCGTACATTTTATTCATTTATCTTAGATTTTACGTTTTAAAACTACATTATTTTTATGTTATTTGTTCACTTACTCATAAATTGTGTTATTTGAGCACTAAGAAATGTTATATATCAATTTAATCCAAAATATCCAAATAACATAATCACATTATGTTAACATTCTTATGGTATGTTAAAAAATTCAACACAAACATTTTAATAAGAACCGGTTTTAACACGAGTACAAAATGTTTTTACTGTGTAGGTAGGAAAAGAGCGTTAAATCTCGTAAGATTTCTTCTGCTTCATAGGAATCTTAACAATCAACATTCGCCGAATTGTCATGATAACTCGTAGGAGGGATGCCGGAAATAAATCAAGCTCTCGGTTTTTTCGTTGCGAAATTCGTGGCCGACGATACTTCCCGTCGCGTGGGTCTGTTGCATACGACGCACCGCGAGAACCGAGTGCATTCACACGGGCGGACTTGTACTACGTGGCGCGAATGAATGAAATCGCGTAAATATTTATGGAACGTTGGGGGCACGAGACGTGGGAAGTCGTCGCGGGCGGATGCACGCGCATATTGCTCTTTTTGTCACCCGTTTACGACGCGATTACAACAGTGTCGACGATCGCGGCCGAAGCTGGCGGCTTAGATTGGAGAGAAAGAGAGAGGCCGCCGATTGTCGGAGGAATGACGAATCATAGGGAGGGAAGATGCAATTCCGATACGATCGTGACGGACATGCTTACGTGCAGGTTTTTTTCCCCGAATTTATGACTCTTCTCTTCAGCATTTAATACCGTGGAAGCTTTTATCTGTTGTATTAGAGAAATTAATTGAATCATATTGTAATTTTATTTACAATCTGGTATTATTATCTACAAATTTCTTCACAGTTTTTCGGGTTGGGATGGGGAGGAGGGAGGGAATCTTATAGATGCTCGTTAGCATTAGTATCATTAAATTGATTATCAATTTAATATTGTGATATTCAAAGAGCTGCGTTTCAAGATAGTAACTGCGCGCAGTTTATAGAAAAATCACACATTAATATTATTGGAGCACTAAGATCTGCTATGACCGTCAGTGGCCTATCTCGAATTTGAATTGTTTTAAACATATCGCGGTCTAGGCAATTTTAATGTTTATTATCTATTATCTTTGTTCCTTTGGAATAATATCATACTGGCATAAAGTAATTCTTTTCAGAACCTCGTGACTATTTTATCTACAGTGAGAACAGCTTTTTAATTTGATAAAAAGAATGATTCTTCCTGCAGGAGAAAAAAGAGCTTTATGCTATAAGAGATTAATTCACTACTATGACATCGCGCTTCTAAGCTCTGATGCGCGCTCCTCGTATCTGCCTGATATCAGCATTAAGAAATCTCGTTTTGATTATGCACGGGGTATGAGATTACTCGCGGTTGTCTGTCAAAAGACAGGGAGCCCATTTAAAATCGCTCGAGAAACAGCGCGAGTCTGAGCGTCTCGTGACGGCCGCGAGGCACGCCGTGAGATATTACGGGATAGATCATCTCCCCGGGCACGCCGTCATTATTTCTGCTGACCTCTGCACCTGAACGCGATCCTTTCTGCATGAGCAAAGTACGTAATTTACGGGTCTCGCGTTTCTCGAACCACCGAGGGATTTACTGCGTTGGGCACCCGGGGTCACCCTAGCGGGGGTCCCCCCAAAGGGATAATCTCTCTCTCTCTCTCTCTCTTCCCGTTGCGCAGAACTCTTCTCTTTTTTTAAAAAGATCTTTCGCAGTAACAAAATTCGCGTATGTATTAAATGAGCAGAAAGAAGTTTGAGAGAGACGATATCTTAAACGAGAAAAAAAATGGAATGACCATCTTTGTACAGAAATTCGACTTTAAAGATTTGCATATGGAACATAAATAAATAATATACTTAATGAAGTTATGTTTAATAAAGTCTTGTTTATTAAGTGTAATCTAATTCATAAAAATTTTAATTTTTATACATACTTATATTTTATGACATTATTATGCCAATGTTTATTAGATAAGTATCCTTAAAGTCTGCTTTTCTCGATTTTTATATTTTTTAAAATGGCCGAAGCTCAGGTCCATAAAAGGAAGATAAGTATGATCGAAAGGGGCAGCGTATAAGCGGCGTCACGTTCGCGGATTATTTTCATGGGAGATTATCACCTGCGCCAGGAAATTACTCGCACAAATTATCGGGATATTACCACGGACTATAATCGGTGTACAGAGAAGGTCGTATCTTCCACATTGGTTCCTCCGTACGGATATTAGCAAATTGGTCATCATTTTTGGCTCCGGTTTAAACTCTCGCACAATTCACGAACAGAAAATACTTATTCTTTTAGAATCTGACATTCGCGAAACTTATATACGTATATAACAACATATAAATTTTTGAAACTAAAGTATAATCTATATATCATTCTTTAGAAGTTAAGAAAGAAAAAAACTTAATATTAAAATAAATTCTTACACTGTTGAAAAAATTTGTGTACTTTTGTGAAAAAATTTGCTGGTTAAAGTTTTTGTGTTAAGTAATCAACACATTCATATGTAAATTTATCACATGTCTGCTTTGTTAACTGAACTTAACAAATATAAAATGTAAAATTATTAAAATGATTTTAAAAATATGTTAAAGTAATACAATTTGCATGTATTTATTAAATGTGTTAAAATTTACAGAAAAAGAGTGTTGATTTTACTCTATAATAGAAGTGAGGATGACTGCGTGTTGCTTATTACCATTCTTATATGAAAAGAACATTTCTTATATGTTAATTTCATCATAAAAGTTATGTTAATTGTACACACAATTAACTTTAAATTACGATCAAAATTACATTTCTTTTTTGTTGAAATATTAACATGATATCAGTGTTATCGTTTAACACATCCGTATTATGTTAAATTAACACAAAAATTTGAGTGGACCGTTTGGGACATGTGATTTATGTTAAATTTAACATAAATTTTCCATACTGTGTACCTCCGCTTCCCTCTTTCTAATACGAGAAATATTTAAGGAGGTGATTATAGGTACTTTTGATTTTTTTTTCTCAAAAAACGTCTGAGCGATTAGCTTATTAGATGCGTAAATGTTCATATCCCTCTAACTTGCGATCATTAAATCCCGGGATGCGGCACGTTTCTGTCGATTGATCATTAAAGCGCGATAGATCGCGATGCACGCGAGTCCCTTCGTGACTCCGTCCGAGGCTGCGGTCTTGCCAGCATGCCCACTATATAATCATCCGCGAGGATCACCGGGGTCGAGAAGCATAACGCGAGAATGCTGTAGGAGTGCGCTCGCCTGGAAAGGGGTTGGGTCTCCGGGTGCATCTTCTGGGGCCCCACTCCGTGCGCGATGTCAGTACAGGACAGAGGCACTGAGGGACGAAGGGGGCCCGACTCGGCTGGCAGGTGGCCTCGTCTCACGAGGCCCCCGTCCGCGGTCCAGCCAGGATGAGAGTCCCGACGGACACGCGCGCGCCACGAGATGGAAACGTAGATTGCGGGGCCCGTTCTTCTTGCTCTCTCCTCTTCCTCATTGCCATCTTCGTCCCCGAGCAGCACGACGGGGCCCTGTACACCTTCTTCTTCGTGAACCAGGATTTTTCTCGTCGGTCGTCTCCGTTCGCTGTCTCTCCTTTGGCGCTTCTGTTAATCTCACTGTATCTTCTCACGAGTCCTATGGTAAAAAGCAGTTTATTTATTAAGACTTGTATTACAAATCGGGAGAGCTAGGGTATCAATGAATTTATTCGCTGATCCATGAGACGTGATAACATCGTCGTTTTTAAGAGTTACATGCGAAATCGTGATAAAATCCGAATCGCGTACAAGCTTTATGTGAAGTACGATCGGTTCATTTACTTATTATGATTTGTATTACACGATATTATATCATGTTACATAATATTATCTTTCTTCGATTAAAATTTCATCGGAAAAATACGCGAATCTTGACTTGGTTTGTATATATTTTACTTCTACATCTCCTACGTGTAACATAACAATTATTTTATTGAATAAAAATTCTGATAAAATAAATTTCCTAAATATCATGCATATAACATCATGAAAAATAACATTTTGTTATTAATAATTCTGAATCTTATTAACGATTCTGAATTTTAACTCTAGAAGGCAAAACTGAATTTGCTGAGTTTTAAAGGCAAAAGTGGGGTGGTACGGCACCCCAAACTTCTCAGGTGTCTCAATCCTTTCTATCAGCAGTAAATTAATAGTTAAATAATGCATTTTCTTCGTTTTTTAATGAGGAAAACGATGATGTATATAACATGTTATATATAACATGTGGTTTTTTGAATTATGGTATGGGTCCGGACCCGAAAGTGTACCTGGCTACTTCAGAAGCGTAATTTGAATTTCGTTTAGGGTGACAAGGAACCCCACATTTGCCTTTTAGGGTTAAGAATCTTTCAGCAGAAGTTTCACATTTTTAATAATTTATAAGTCAAAATTCATGGCTCTTAGCCGTGCTAATAAAATTTAATACGGCAATTAGTATTATTAGCGACAGGGGATTTCGGGCTGATCTAAAAGATACGATTCAGCGAAAACTGTAATTGGTCGTCACATGATGCTCATTCCGTCGTCATCGTGTCCGTAATTCGCACTCGAGTTTACGCCGATCATATATCTCGCGGTTTCGTGGGGGACCCGGCCGGAGATAATGGCCCGAGAGGAGCTCGCGCGCGCGTTCGAGCGGTATCGTTACCGATCGTGTAACCATAATTTCGCGACTGTAAATCACGACAGGTGCCTACGTCTTTAGAACCCTGTAATTCAAGCCGAGAGGTGTCCCGCGACTCGCACACTCCCTCCTCTGTTGCAGCTTCCTTCCTCCTCCCTTCCCCTGGGTCCCTTTTCTTCTGAGAAGCGCGTATATTATATATGCCGCCTTACGCGCGCAGCTTTACGAGAAAGTAATTCTCCGACGTGAAAAGTCGCCCGGTGCTCTTTCGTCGTAGTACGCCGAGAGATAAATCAGTCGGGTTTTTTGCGCGGCGCGTAACGTACGACGCGTTACGTGCGGCCTTTACAATGCTGTAACTCTTGCCCGGCGCTTGGCTTTTTCCGCGGAACGCTGAGCGAATCTCAGAAATGCAAGCGAGAAATATTGCCGGCGGTGCTAGCCAGCAATGTCAAAGAATATTATTAAAAATTACGTATATTCGAATGTATTACATGGCAATTTACATGGCAATTACTACATTTATCGAACTTATGTTGCCCCACGAAAAAGCTACATTGTATTCTCTGTTTACTTCGCGAATTGCATGCAAAATGGAGATGTTCAAAAAGGTGAAGATGTCTCATCGAAGTTGATATCGATTTTCGATGGATCCCTGACTTTTTTTTCGAAGAAATCGAGTCACGCACGTAGGTAGGCCACGCTTAAACGCGGCCTCGCTCGCGAGACCAACGTGGTAGCGACCGATAAATACCTCCCATCGCCGATAATATACAAGGGATTTTACTGCGAGCGACGCCCATACGCGACGGTGACATGTCTATAATAGCCGTGTGTATTCGCGGATACATGCTCGTGCGTGCGCGTATAGCGTCCGGAGAGAGAGCACGTGAAAGCTTACACGCGCGCATAAACTCGCGATGTACCATAAACCGTTATGGTGCCAGTATTCCAGTCCGGGCGCACCGCGCAGGTAAAAGGGATGACGCGCTCGCTGCACGCCAACTCTGATTCGGATATCTTGGTGACTTTATTGACCCTAAACGAAGTCCAGTGTTCGGCCGCGATATGACGGTCCGCGAGAAAGTTTATGGAAATCATGAGAGCACCTTCGCGACAGGTGATGTCTTCTCGCACGTAGTTTCCTTCCAAAAACGGAAATAATAGCAAAATTACGATGGGTTTGTGGAATTACTTTTTAAATTTTTTAATTACTTAACCACTTTTTTTTCGTTGGCAAGCAGAATGGGACTGTTCGTGCCTAGTATGGCAAGAAAAAAATTTTGTCAGATATAGCCGACAATTGATATTTAAAGGTTTTTGGAGTCGTTAAATCCGAATTTCAAGTCAAAATTGCAAAATTCAAAATGGTGGATCCAAAATTTCAAAATTTGTAATTTTGACTCATTCTCAGTTTTGGATCTGACATTTTGGGTCCACCATTCTAAATTTTGAAATTTCAATTTAAAATCCCCCTCGTAAACACAATCTCAGCTACAGAATCGGAAAAGTACAACTTTAAAAAATTTCGGATCCGCCATTTTTGGTCTGCCATTTTGAATTTCGAATTTTTTACTTCAAATTCAGATTCAGCGACCCAAAAACCCTTAGGTACGACATACCATCAAAATCGAGGCATTTTATATATCAAAATAATTAGGTGCGCACTATTGCGTCAGTGCCACACCGGGCACAGCTTTATTCCGCGCATTATTGCGCCAATGCCACCGAAGGGGTTAAGATTATTCAGAGCTTTGTGTTTAGAAACATTTTATATTGACGAGAAGCGATCATTGCGTTAACACTGAGAAGCTAGTTCGATTGAGAGCGAAATAACTGAGCGAAATAACTCTTTATATTATATTCGATAAACGCCGTGCCATTCTTTCGTTACCTCGTGTTACCAATATCATCCTGTTGCGTAGCTCTTAGATAAAGATGTGTAATCGGCCGAGACCTCGGCGTCCATCGTCGCGGGTTGAACGCATGAAGGTTTGTTGTTGGCTAACACGCATTTCCGCCACTGAGGCCGGCAATGACACTTATTACCGTCCAATTGGATAAAGTGTCGACGTTGCGAGTTTGACGAGACAGCGTCTAGACGCGCTTGACATCTTCAATTTTGTCACGTCGTTCAAAATGACGGTCCACGTGACGTTACTATATCTTGCGAAAACGATCTGATCGTGCGATCACGCGAGTACTGCGTGTATGTCCGCGGCGAATTTATGAATGGAAAGAATCGATATATCCCGATTGCGTGACCGCGAAGAAACTGGAGAGCTCGGCACGTGATATATATGTATCAGCGTGAAACTTATGTGCGATTACATGTTGGTTGTGTATGTAGAAAACGCATTGGCTCTTTCTACATTTTTAAAAAGAAAGATTATTAAATATTCTTTTTTTAGAAAGGAAAAATTTTCTTTTTTTAAGACTTAATTTTCAGTGAATTTTTTAAAGAGAAAATTATTATTTCTTTTAATCAAACATACTCGCCGTTTTACTGAATCAATGTAGTTTCTTTTTCTATTCGATTTGATTTTCATTTCCATATTGTCCCACTGACACATAGGATGACCCAGCGACACACATACGTATAGGTTCAGACCTTTTTCCGTTGGAAAGGTCTGGTAATGTTTAAATCGCTCATGAAGCGAAAGTATAAATTTACTTGCGACCAAGGGGTAATGTGAAACAATCGGAGATTTTTTCGTCTGTGTGCTGAGCAGTATTTCTTATCTGAATATCTGATCGCTCCTCCTCCCGTCGTTCAATCGGGACGAGGATCGACGCGACGTTTTGACGGGTAAGGATGATCTCAATTAAACGGGTTTATCCGAGTCGACGGGGGGCCAGCAACGGCGCAATGAGGGTCGACGGGACATCTGAATACGAAATCAGCAGACGATGCAACGTGAGCGAGACGGCGACTTGAGATGATCGCAGGGGATGAAGAAGGGTGAATCGCCGTGCCGCGTCGTGAGAAAGGACACGGCGAGAATATCTCCTTTCGGGGTGTGAATGTCCCTCGTGACAATCGCGACGGCCACCTGAGGTTACAGTTCGCCGACTCCGAGGGGTTGTTGTCGGTGTTTTCTTCGGGCCTCGTTATGCAACGCGCTCGCGACGCTGCCCTGCGCAATAAAGTGTCGCTTGTGCGGTCAGGTGTTCGTCAATGCCGGGAGATTAACGTGAAACTGGCCGCCATTCAACTACAGAGAAGGGTTGCGTCCCTTGTGGACCGCGTGTATCGTACGAATAACGATGTCGGCTCTTTATCGAGGGACAAGGGCGATAAACGTTGACATAATTTCGTAGGGAGGTGTTGCTTATTTCTGTCTGGAGTTTAATTCTTTCTAGTAAAAATTTTGAGATGCCATTCGTTTCCAAATTGTTGCAACATTTACACAAATTTGGTATAGAAGTAAATGTATTTTAAATTAGTTAAAAAGTAAATGCAAGAACATGAATACATCATATATAGTACGTATATAGTAAATCGCGATGTACTTATGGGATTACGGAAAAAATTCATCCGTAACATCTTGATGCAGGCAAATGTCTGGGAAGGTGTTAAATTGCCTGGAGAAGACGGTGAGATTCTCGCATAAGATGCTAAGTCGAGGGTGGTACTCAGGCACTTCGCGAACGTTCTTGCTATCGTCGGAGGCGCGGGGGTAGAAGGCGCAAGGGACGACGTGGCTTGAATTGATGAGCAAAAAGCAGCGAAATCATGAGCGATTGCCCGGGCCCGAGCGGCATCTCCAGGGCCCTTTCGCCGGCGCTGCAAAGCAGTTTTTTTCGGTGTCGTCGACGCCGCCAGTCGTTAGTTGCTCTTTCCCGGCTAATCTCAACGGGTATCCCCACCTTGTGCGAGCGTGATGCTCATGCGGCTGTATTATAATGAGGTGTGGATTGTAAATGAAGTTTAATGACGCCGGCCTGGCACCGTCATTTTTCAACGCGGAGGGACGAGGGGGGTACTGCGGTGTGGCGCTCTACGAGAGAATATCCATGGTTGCCTGCGATCTGCACGCGACAATTCGCTTTATCATTTTGCGTCAGCGGCTTTAAATAGCTCGACTTATTATCGTTATTATCTGTTTAGAAAGAACCGCGCGTTTTCCAACGGTTCTAATCAAGTGTCCGCTCTTTGCACACGGACGACAGTTCGTGCGTCCGTTATATTCCGAGAAAAAAAAAAATCGGGGGACCAAGACCCGGCTGGCTCGAAATTATTTGAATACGCAAATCATTTATCAGGTGGGCAATTGCCGCAACGGAACTCGTCCTTCGAGTGGGGTAGTTTTTCGCTCGGAAGCACGTGAAGATTTTTAGGGAGCGGCGAGAACATTATGACCGCTCTATAAATGTTATTTATATTGATAGTATGCGCATGAATAACCGGTATTTTAGAATTTTGCAATCTTGATTACGGAGTATTCAGTGTGGTACGCTACTCACAATTCATTAATCTCCGTATTGTAATAAGTAATTTTTGTATAAATTGTCGATAATTAAGAAAGTTTAGTCAACTACGAGAAAATGTGATTTTATGCGGTAGTTTATAAAATATCCTTATAGAACATACTTTGATCTTACTCTATGGTTAAATATACTAATAGAAAAAAGCGAATCAGTTTCTTATAAGATGCTGATTTTCCACTACGCGAACACCCTCTTGTCCGTTACACTTGTTGTTAGCGGCAACAAAGACTCGTTCATCCTTTCTTTGTCGTGCGGCACGCTACTCGGGGTGAAACAAAATAAGGGAGCCTGGACCAGTTTCTGAATCGCCCTGTTATGAAGTGTCGCCACTCAAGTATCGCATTTGTATACGAATTGCTCGCTTGCGGTTCTGGATTGTGCTCTCTCCATCCGTCGAGAAGGGGTGCATTATATTCTCGTTCGGCTTCTTCGGCGTATCACGAGGTCAACCCTTTACCTGTAAACAATCATGATAAACTATGTTGAGAGTAAGCGTAACAGGTAAAACCGACATCAAATTTTTTTAACTGACAATGAGATATACACGACTTTATTAATATCACAGAATTAATTTATATTACACTGAGAAAAAACTTTGTTGAAAAACTAAAATATTTAGTCCGATTCGTTCAACTAAAACGTTAGTTGGTTTAACTGAACATTAGTTGAATTAACTAATTCTTGATTAAAAAATTTTGATGGTTGACATGAATGAACTATAACCTTTTTAATTCAACTAATTAAACCAACTAATGTTTTAGTTGAACGTATCGGATTAAATATTTTAGTTTTTCGACAAATTTTTTTTCTCAGTGTATACACATGGATATAATACAAATGCAAACAAAAATACTCTTCAGTTAAATCGCTTTTTAATATATTTGCAGGATATAAAAATAATTGATATAATGAAGAGAAAAGCAAATAAAGATGAAGAATATTTATACAAAATAAAAAGTGAATAAGTGGCGCACTTTGATATTACAGATCAATATCTCGTAACATGCAGAGAGATCGAGGGCAGTTTTTCTCTCGATTATCACATCGTCATATGCGGCGGATCGTTCGGCGAAATCGTTAAATCGGGAGAGAAGAATAAGTTAGCAAAATTTGTTCTTAGCCTCGATTTCGCGATCGAGCACCTGCCTGAATGATGCTGTCCGCTCGAATTCCGCGATATGGAATCGTTCAAAGGGGGGAATCGAGATAGAGGAAATATTTATTCGATGAGCGAACTGGCCTCGGGAGCCGGCGATCGGCACGATCGAGAGGAGAAGTTGAGATTCGGTTTTTGCCACTGCGAACGGCTCGCAAAGAACCTATCGATTTACAATGAGCGACCGTCGACGTCGTTGAAAGTCGGTCCGCTGCAAAAACTAGTATTGGATTAACGCGCAGAAGGAACCATCGTGGCTTTTTCGTGTGTGGAAATGATTCGCCGGAAGAGTCGATTCAAGTCTATGAAGACGTCGCAGCTCTCGTGAATGTACGTCACCGCGATGGACTATCATGCTTTTTGCGAAATACCTTATTCCTTATTCTCGTTTGTGTGGATCTTTAAAGCGTTTTGCTTTACTTTCGATTTATTTGAAATGAAATTTTAAAAGTCCTTTAATAAAGATATGAACACAAGGAACTCGACGATGTTAAACTCTTAATTTATAATGTTCAAAATAAAAATATGTTAAAAATACTTATCCAAAATATAGTTTTATAATTTCATTCGCGTACACGGAAAAAACAATAAGGTTGCCACAACCACAATAATAGTAACATTTGGTACAGCCACGTCCTGTGGTTGTGACAACCACATTGATGTGAAGGCAACTATATGCATTTGGTACAGCAAACATAGTGAATGTTGAGACAAACATAGTGAATGTTGAGACAAACATATATAGATGCACTACACAAAACAATGTGAATGTGACAACCACAGAACGTGGCT